>CACRXP010000100.1:485393-523955 GCA_902702965.1 Spirometra erinaceieuropaei
GCGGGCGGCGTGGGAAAGATGAGTGTTAATGACATAATTGACCTTTAGACACCTATAAACACTGTTAATTTTGTACACTTTCACTCCTTCATGTAATTTTATTGGCCTGACGAAGAATTACTGAAAACACGTGTTAGCCAACTTGACTTTTCAAGTGTAACATGGGAATATTTGCAGAATTGTGGAATTGAAAAACTTTTCAGATGCCTTACCTACAGCAGTTTTGTATTGGGATGTTGTATTTCAAAAAACAACTTCATCTGGTAGATAGATGGCGGTCTGCCAGAGGGAGAGGTCAGATGAATTTAGAGGATGTTGTAAAACCTACCAATCAAATAAGACAACCGCACACTTAATGGAAAATGTCTCGATAAAACATCCAAGAGAGCACGACAACTTCCACTGCACAGAAAGTCTTCGGGACTGCATGACGGTTCTAAAACCTCACTACGCGTCAATCGTCTCTTTACAGTGGAATTGTACCACCGACATATCGAATATCCACATCATAACCTGGCTATCAAACAGTACACCTTATTAAAAGGAAAAGGACGGATTCTGCTGCACAGGAACAGTCGGTCATACACGTCACGAACAGCCGTTGAAAAGAAGAGAATTCAGCTACAACTTTCCGTAGCATCCACCATATATTATTCCGGTGTTTAACTAACCAATAACCACTCCTTTGCTCACCTCAAGTCACTTCTATGAAACTCAATGGTTATGATAGATACATCAGGGCAGCTTATTACCTCCAAAACCAACTTATTCTTAGCGAGCTGCCTATGTATTATATGTGGTACAGTACCTGTGCTAACTCATGAAATGCCGAGGTCAAAATTATAGTGGACAATGTAGTGTATTTTTGGTGTCGTTATTTGTGTTTATTTGGTTGAAATAAGGACGAAAAGACCGTTTTCTGAAGGAAAGTTTGATACGGATCTGTATATTAAATAGAAAACGGACCGAATTTGGGCGAAATCGGAGGATTCCTGATATTCAAGCAGTTTCCGACGCTATTAAAGCTTTGGCACATCGTTTATTTTCCGCTATCAGACTTTGGGAGCCGTAGTGTTTACCGATTTTGCGTTAAAGGCGTTAACCTGTGTTAATTCGTGACATTTCATGAGTTAGCACAGGTACTGTATGTGTCCTATGACACAGCGTTCGTTGTCGTCAGCAGCAAGCTGGCGGGCGGAGAGAATGGGCTCGAGTGAGATCTCAACCTCAACAGTGAGGGTCACACGCCTAACTGACATGCTAATATACCTCCCCTCATAAGGCTTATGACGTACTGATGATCGGTAAAGACCGTGAAACAGCTGTCTGCCTCTGGCCTGTTGCTCTCTTGGCAGGCTGCTTATATACAAATTATTCTATAGGAAAGGAATATTTGTGATCGAGTCCCGTTAGGAGAGGACCATTTGAGCTAATCGTACGTATCCCAGTCAGAAGTGTAGCCTGACGTCCCAAGTTTCTCGGTAAATTTTGTAAGAACAGAGTGGGTTTAGCAGCCAAAGACAACAGTACTCTCATCATACTCAGGGTGTGGGTTTTGAATCGTAACTGCATAATCCCCTATTTTGCGTTGAGCAACCGATGAGTGCCCAACTTTCTAGCCTTCATTAGGTAATGGATAAGCAAGCGGCTTTTTACATTGTATGCTTTGGCAAGCTGGCAAAAAAAACTTTTGGAAGGCTGGGTACATATTGCTACCATCCCTTCACCACCGGGTACACTTAGGAAATAACAAATTACAGTAGATGTGCCAACTCATCAAATGTTAATCGAAATTCTGAAATGCGTTTTCGACTCGAAAATACTACTTAAGACGGATTGCAATATTAATTACCGTGCAGTATAATCCTAAAATATTTCAGTTACTTTGGGATGCTGGATTTTGAATGAACATCTTTTCGGTCGCCTGCAAAAAACTGCACTCTGTAAAAAATAGCTACTTAAGCTGTATCGATTTTTCTATTAATTTTCAATGCCCTTATAAATTCAAATATACTCCATGGAAAACATACATAGAAATATTCACTTTCGTTACACTTTCCCAATTTCCGAATAATTTCGAACCCGACCTGGCGTAATACTTGCATTCAGGATTTCCAAACTACAAGCTGTATATTTTCCGTGTACGGAAAATCATACATTTATCTACGCTGTTAAGAGGAGACCGTATGGCTTTTATAAAATTTAACAGTGGATCTGAGTCACATTATAAACTTCATAAGCAACACTAGTAAATGCAAAAACAAGATGTTTTATGAACGGACATTTCACGGTCTTAAGATGTCTCATAATCGGAAAATTTTTTAAAACTTAATTATAGCCATCCTTCAGGTAAGAAATTCGAAGAAGACGTAATTTTTTACCAGATGAGCAAAAGAGTGAGTAGTTTTATGTTTGTTTATCATGAACTATATTTAAATTTACAAGAATGTCGAAAATCAATGAGAAAAATTCATACTGCATAAGAAGTTATTTTTCCACAGTGCAGTTTGTGCAGGTGGCCGAAAATAAGCCCATTCAAAAGCCGACACCCCGAAGTAACAGAAATATCTTAGAATTATACTGAACGGTAATTAATATTGCAATCCATTTTAAGTTGTCTTTTCCAGTCGAAAACGCATTTCAGAATTTCGATTAACAGTTCATAATTTAGCGCACCTACTGTAAATTTAAGTAGGAGGAAGCATGCTCGAGACAATTCTGCTCACTTTTCCCCCAGGGTACACGTGGGACCTTGACGATACTCTCTTATTTGGGTTGGCAGGACGTGGGCTCTCTAATATAAGCAGTTTATAAAAGTACACTTTGGTTACCAGCCGTCATTATAGTCACCTTAGGGGTATTTCGGCCTATGTACCGCCTTCAAATGCAGTTCTGCAATAGGAAATGCACGTATGTAGGATTGGTGCGCGCAAGCCATGCAGGCATTGTGAATAGACAGTGCCTGAAATCTCATTGGTCGGCTGGGTGCGTCTCCCAGTATATTTACCCTCTTTCACGTGGATGCCGTAAAAGCCATGTCAAAACCGCGAACAGAGGAGCCTCATGTGAGCCATCCAGTTGAGTTTTGCTAGTCCTTTATAAGCAGAATTTTTGCCCATGCATCAAAAGTGTATGCTTATATAATTCGCGCGCATAACTAACATCATTAAACATTCCCTGAATTTTCAGACCCCCAGAGAGCAAGGCTCAGTTTCTTTGCACCGTTGCCATTTAACCAAACATGTCATACATGAATACATGGACATCTGACCACTCTAACTAGAAAAGTAGGTTTGTCTAGTCGCTCTGAGGTCAACCGCGAGAAAACTCTGGGGCATTGACGGCCAAAGGTTATTTGAGATAGTGAGGCGCTGCAGACTGCATAGACAAAGACCCGCACAATTGGCGAATGCTTACTACGAGGGATGGAATAACATCACCAGCCTCAGAAAATATGCGCCCCTCGGACTAGCGTGAGCCTGTCTAGAAGGAGACATTATTTAGCGACTCGTACAGCCACAGGCGACAAGAGCTGGGATGGCGGTATTCGTAATTCGTCCCACAGGAAGCGTTCCATCTCCGAAGAGGTGTCTTGTCTCCTCTTAAGTAAATTTATTGATTCCTACACTCACAAACTGCACCAGTTGCTTGTCGCAGTATCGGTTATCGATTTCAGCACAAATGATTTCTGATTTCATTGTAAGATCAACGGACAAAGTAAGCTTGGGGAGGGAACAAGCTTCCCTCCCAAGCATCCGGCAGCATTTGCTCGCATGTTGAATGTGCCTGACGCCCTAATGGTCCGTTAGTAGTTATTGCGCGGCACTCCAAAAATGGGCCATCGGGGTTCGAACATCACTGGCTATTCCAACTACTCGATATGCGTATTGGGGTTTTGAGAAAATGCGAACAAGATTCCTGATTTTGTGTTGCTGATCATGTTTTCTGACTGCGTTGTGAGCAGAAAGAGGTATTTTTTGTGGTGTTCGTACACAGTGTTCCAAAATCATAAACATTTATTCGATACCCATGTTCCCCGCATAAGCGGGCACAGAATTGTACGTTGTAATTTTAGAGATTGTGAATGTTCAGAAGATCTATCACAGGTAGTCGACGATGGAATTCCCACTGAGGAGATCGATGCTAACGCCTGCGAGACCTACAGTAGATGCGCTAGCTCATTAAATTTTAACCGAAATTCCGAAATAGGTTTTCGTCTCGAAAAGATTACTTAAGATGGATTGCAATAGTAATTAACCTGCAGCGTAATCCTAAAATAATTCAGTTGCTTCGCAATGCCGACTCTTGAATGAACTTCTTTTCGGCTGCCTGCAAGAACTGCACTCAGTAAAAAACGACCACTTAAATAGCATGAATTTTTTTATCATCAATTTTTGTTACCCATATAAAATCAATTATTTTTCATTAAAATATGCTTAAAAATATTCATTATTTTGCATATTTGGCAGAAAATTACGTTTTCTTCGGATTTTATATTTGAGGGAAAGTTATAATTCGGTTTCCTGATTCCCAAATAATTTTGGACCCGACCTGTCGTTACACTTGCATTCGGGATTTCCAAACTACAAGCTGTACATTCAGGTGTGCGGAAAATCATACATTTCTATGCTCTGTCAAGAGCAGACCACATAGGGTCCATGAAATTCAACAGTATATATAAGCACATTCTAAAGTCCTCAAGTAACATTAGTAAATGCAGAGACACGATGTTTTATGAAGGGGCATTTCATGGTCTTAAAAAATATCATAATTTGAAACTTTTAAAATCGAATTATACACCTCCTCCAAGTATAAAATTTGAAAAAGACGTAGTTGTCTTCCAAATGAGGGAAAAATGAATGTTTTTAGGAATGTTTCCTATGAACTATATTTGAATTTATAAGGTCATCGAAAATCAATGAGGAGAAATCCATACTATTTAGGTGATCGCTTTTTACGGAGTGTAGGTTTTTTCAGGCAGCCGAAAAGAAGTTCGTTCAAGAGTCGGCATCCCAACATAACTGAAATATCTTTGGATTGTGCTACATGGTAATTAATATTGCAATCTGTCTTAAGTAATCTTTTCGAGTCGAAAACGCATTTCAGAATTTAGGCTAACACATGTGCTGTAAGCCCAGCTGTGTAGGCGTTGATTATTCCATCTCACCTTCGACGCTGTGGTTGGTGAAAAGCAAGCGCATATTGGCTGCAACATTGGATTCCCTTCCGGTCCAACTGGCGCAGCCCAGTGACGTGAGCAAATCAAGGGCATTCTCGGGTCTGGGTAGTTTTCCCACACACCCACAGAGGATCTCCCGAATGTTTCACCCTGGCACTCTCATTGGCTTACTTAAGTAGACTGCATATTGACCGTAACCGTTGCCCCTACTTATGTCCTCTTACAGATGCATGTGCACTTGAATCAGGCTTGTAGGATTATTGTCCTTGTCTCAGTAAAAGAGCGAATACCAGCGCGAAAGTGGGACTTCAAAACGGGGGCCAGATCGGGCTCGGGCACTTACTAATGGGCTGCGCACTGACAACAAATGCGATATACGGGAGTCTGTTGGCTCGCCTAGGAGCAGGCCCACACCGCGCCCGCCACCGCGCTCAATCCCGCCTTTCGTTCTCCTGACTCAACCATGACACAGGGCCCAGATAAGTGGGGGAGAGAGAGGAGAGTGCGGTATGTGTACCGCAAATCCACCACTATAAAATAATTTACGCGCGAGTCACCGTTCCTGCGCCAACCCAGTCGTGGAGCACACGGTACAGAAACGACGATCTACCCGTCGTTAGGGCTAGGGATATGGTTAGGTCTAGGTTAAGGGGGGTTGCCGTTATTGTTAGGGTTAGAGCTAAGTGGATTGGGACTCAAGTTAGGACACGGGGATACGAACTAACCTGGAATCTAGAGCGGGGTCACTTGTAGTACCGGATGGGTCCATATTCCCGTGTCCGGCCGCAAACGCTTCCGAAAAGAGTTTTCCAAAGTTCAAGGGATGCTTTCTAGTATTCAAACCTCCTACAAATCAAAAAGTCCCTCGTACAACTTGCATCTTAACAAAGCTCGCTCAATCATGCCTTGAAAACACTGGGGTCTGACGACAGAGGCCGTCATAACAAGGTCATTTTGGACGTGACTTTAATCAATTTTCCCCTCAGCTTGATTTACTAAACGTTTTGTGTGTTGAGTGCAGTTCACGTCACATTCAACGACAGTATTGACCTGGCTACCAGTCTCTGTATAACGACTGACATACAAGCTCACCCCGACTACAACCATAAGACTATCAAAGGTCGTTTACTGATCAGAAAGCAGATTTCGAGGGTTAGGCGATTCTGAGCTTAATCGTCCCAAGTTCAACTAAAAGTTACTGAAGAGATTGAGGTCGTTACGCTGGTAAAACCAAAGCTTATTTCAAGCCTTGAAGCTATGTAATACAGCGGCGGAAAGTCGGCAACGCGCGTATCTGAGCTTGTGGCTGGTACTTGTGCTGGAGTTGCGGAAAATCAATCAACGTGTGTATACTACTGATTACCTTTCTGCAGGATATGAGTTGTACATGGTAAATCGGTTGAAGCTGAGGGATTTATGCTCAAATAGTTCTGCCAACTCTCGAACCAAGCCTGAGAACGCTTGTGTTAGCGCATCCACCATGAAAAATTTAAAAAAAAACACTGAAAACTTGGGATTTAGATACCGGAAAAGACATGCGAAACTCCAGAGGGGGACTCACTGATGAACTGATGCCATCGAAGCTGCGTCATGCAATAACACAAAACCTCCGGGACACGCGTTTATGGCCGTTTTGTTTGTAGCCTTGCGATGAGTATAGTCAATCAACCGGCATGGGTATACTACTGACTGCCTGTTGGTAGAATATGAATATTATATGGCGATTCCGCTGAATCTAACGTATTTCTGCTCACCTACTCCAGGCAACTCTCCGGCTGGACCTGCGCTGGTCTGTACGGAGGAATTTGCACAAAGTTCCCATAGTAGGCTCCGATGAAAGCAAAAAAACCAACGATCGCTCACTTCGTGGTCAGTGATCCCATTCTTACGTGTGTACAGATCTCCTCAGTTCTCGCTGATATGCAGAAAAGGCTTGATGGAGACGTAATTCAATGCAAGGGAGAGAGAGAGGGAGCTTTATTCTGAAACCATCACTCTAAGGTTGCCAGAAAATTCGTTCTGCAGAACAGAAAGCGCAAACCGGACTAACTAAAACAGATTGAGAACATCTGAAGTAGCCTTTTTCCGGTATGAATATGAAATAGGCATATACGGCAGAATTTACTGGTACCAATAGATGCCACGGCGGCTTATCGACTGCAATCCTTCGCTGCATAACACAGATAACGAATATGGCGTATATAGCAAGATCACTGCTCAGTGCAAGGGTCTAATCAATGAAGAGGACAGCTTGAAGAAGGAGATACGATCGATGGGACAAGAGCTCATTGCCGTGGCATGCCCATTTGCCCTTCAGAGTTTTCGTTGTCGGAACCCAGACATGCATCAAGAAGTCAAGGAACCAGTACTTCAAAGAACCAGCTAAATAGCGAATCGGGAGAATTTCTTGCTGCCATGCTTCCCTTCGATCACTCAGTGGCATTGCCACACTGACTTCTAAATTTTCCACTGGGGAATAAAGGCTATAGGCAGCGCTCCCTGAGTCAAGCCACGGCGCAGTGCAATGACTTTCTGAGACTCAGACCTGCCATTTTGTCATCCGAGGGCCCTAAAGACGAAGGTAGGGGCATATTAGAGTAGCTACTTTTTAAAATGAATCAGTAACGTCGTTTTTAGCCATACCAGACCCTGGTAGAGATCAGGTGGGATTTGAACCGAAGCCGTGGAATCTGCTACCCAAACTCGGAGTCTCCCAGTACCCAGGGGAAGGAAGGAAGAACCGGTTGAGTGATACGCGAGAATATTTAAATTGACCCGTAGATGAGTGAGTGGATGAGGATGGGGGGGGGAGGGAAGGTGGGCTGGACCTCGTGTGGACTGTGGGGTAGAGGGAGATGGGGAGTTGCGGAGGCTTTTCCCCCACGCCCTTCAGCTCTCACTCTCTCGCTCATTCACTTGGTACAGGGCATAAATAATTCCCTTATTTGTCGTCCACTTAAACATTCACTTACGCCATTCGTCAGGAGATAACTTCTCTCACTCTCTCTCTCTCTGTGTGCGCCAAGCATGGTTGCCGTGCTCCATTGAAGGCTGCACTCACAGACACACACAAACGGGGAAAACTTGTGTCTCAAAGAGTCACGCAAGCCTGCACTCTTTGGGTGCTCCGCTCAGCACGCGGAGAGAAAACGTCCGCGGCCGTCCTCAATAATTCATTCGGTACAGACTCCCTCTCGCACGCGCGCTCTCTCTCGCGCCGTCTACGAAACGCTGCGAGACAACCATGCAAATATCAATTATTTATGGGTCAGCAGGGATCGTGCCTAAAATTCACCTCTGCTCCCGGGTGTGTGTGTGTGTGTGTGGATGCTTATGCATTTCTCTCCCTCGCGCGCACTCTCCGCTTCCGCTCACTGCCGCTTTTCTAATTAAGAAAACGCATGATTTATTCAGGAACTAAAGCCCAGCCATGTCGATCAGACTGTGTGAGTGTTTGTGTGTGTGTGGACCCTCTCGTCTCCTTATGTTCCCGCCCTCGGAAGACACGACACAATGGAGTGAACTGCGGTGGGGAGGGGGGGACGGTGACGTTTGGCTGCTGGTGTCGGCGGCAGCTGACGCGACCTCTCCGGGCTGACTTCCCGCTTCCCCCTCCGCTCATCCTGTCAGCACAAACATTCACGGACCCTCTTCCGCCTCACGTGAAATTTGCGACCGCTGTTTGTGTGTGTGCGTCCGCGGGCGCGCGTATGCTCTCCAATGCTGCATCATTTATGTCGGTACGACCTCAGCTTGATAGGCCATGCCGAATGAATATTAATATGACTCATTGCGTCCGCTGGGGCATCTAGAAGTGACAGGCAGGGAAGGCCTCAACCAGGACTCTCCTACCGCCCACGCACCACCGGAAGAGGTCATCAACCCCCTCTTCCCCCCCCCCCTCCTGCCCCAGTGGTCCCTAGTCGGGACTAGCTTAATCAGTCAGGGCGACAATGCATGTATTATGAGTATCAGACTGAATGTGTGTGAGCGAGGGTGTGTGGCAGAGAAAACTTAATTAAATCTCAAAATGTCTCCGGTGGGGGGGGGGTGTGGGGGGTTGCTGACAAGATGATTATGATTTTATGCAGCCTATGGTGGTGACGGTACATTAGACTAATCGGGAACCCCGTGTTGATAGTGTCTGTCATGTATTTGCGGAGTCGGGCGGCGCACTCACTACCGTCCCTCTTGGGCAGACGTTATCCTGGTCGGATAGGCCGATCCAGCACCATCACAATTACCTGGGATTGACTTCAGCATTTAAAAACCATTAAACACCGTTTTCAGCGTTCGTCTATATACCTCTTGTAACCTTCTCCTCATACACACGCCAACAACTTTGGATCTTATTTCTCGGGGGGAGGGGAGGGGAACAAACATCCGTAGTTCATATCTGAAAAGGTGAACTCGCTTTATGGTTGTAGAGCTTTGAAACTCGTATCATACATTTTGTTTTCGGAGGCTTTGCCCTCTCTCCCGCTGATGGCATCAGGTTTGAACAAGTCGAATGAGTAAATTGCTCAAAGGGAGTCTCCTCTCGCCTAAACCTTAGGACTCCGCGAAGCCAAACAATCAATGTTCGCAACCATCTCCCCTTGTCAATTAAAACTCCACTTTTGACCTAGGAAGAATTAGGTAACAAACGAGATCTAAAAATCTCAAGCAGCTCACGCGCGGCCCTCGTAGCTCAGGTGGTTAGAACTGGCTGTAATCAATCCTTGCCTTTGCCGAATTCTTCAGAATCGGAACAATGAAGTTATGTAAACCCGTTAAAAAGCATCCATTCAGTTAACGCTCCATCTACCTCGATGGAGACTGGCTGATTACGAAACCGATTAATGCTTAGTTATGCTGACGACTCGTCTGCTAGACATCAAATAATCAGTTCTTGAAAGACGGCGGTCAGTAACCAAATGGAAGACATTCTTGTTAGATCATTCAGCATCACTGCCAATTTCCCTTCCAAATTTTCCTTGTGGAGAATGTTGAGGTTTGGTTCAAATCCCACCTGATCGCTGCCAGCGTCCGGTATGGCTTAAAACGATGTCACTTATTCGTTTTAAAAAGTGGCTGCTCTAAACCGCCCATATCTTCATCCAAATTATTTATGTCCTGTACCAACTGAATGAGCGAGAGAGTGAGAGCTGACGGCGTGGGGAAAAGCCTCCGCAACTCCCCATCTCCCTCTCCCCCACAGTCCACACGAGGTCCAGCCCACCTTCCCCCCACCCCCTCCCCATCTTCATCCACTCACTCATCTACGGGTCAATTTAAATATTCTTGCGTATCACTCAGCCGGTTCTTCCTTCCCTCCCCTGGGTACTGGGAGACTCCGAGTTTGGGTAGCAGGTTTCACGGCTTCGGTTCAAATCCCACCTGATCGCTACCAGGGTCTGGTATGGCAAAAAACGACGTCCCTGATTCATTTTAAAAAGTAGCTACTCTAATGGGTCCCTACCTTCGTCCAGAGGGTCATCGGATGACAAAAATGGCAGGTCTGAGTCTCAGAAAGTCATTGCACTGCGCCGTGGTGCTGCTAAAACCCCTTACTTACCAAGGGAAAATTTCGAAGTGTGGCAATGCTACTGAGTGATACAGGGGAAGTATGGCAGCAAGAAATTCTCCCGATTCGCTATTTAGCTGGTTCTTTGAAGTACTGGTTCCTTGACTTCTTGCCGCATGTCTTGGTTCCCACAACGAAAACTCTGAAGGGCAAATGGGCATGCCACGGCAAATGCAAATGAAACTAATTTCCTCCGTCTCACAGGCGGTTTAGCGCTAAAGTCCAAAGGGGTTG
This sequence comes from Spirometra erinaceieuropaei, assembly GCA_902702965.1. Classification (NCBI taxonomy): domain Eukaryota; kingdom Metazoa; phylum Platyhelminthes; class Cestoda; order Diphyllobothriidea; family Diphyllobothriidae; genus Spirometra; species Spirometra erinaceieuropaei. Next base: position 496,373 of record CACRXP010000100.1, read on the forward strand.
AGGTCAGAGTTGGGTTCAGTGTCAGTATTAATGTAAGGGTTAATGATCAGATGTCAGAAGACTCGGTCATTCAGCAGAATGGCCGCGTGAGGGGGAAATTCCTACAGGGGTATGGGGGGGGGGGTGGGGGTTGGGAAAAATTATGGAGAACTGTCTACTAAATTTTTCAAAGAAGGTTTTGTTCTGCAGAGTTTTTGGTCGTTCCACCGTCGGCAAGATGATATGTGATGACCTGAACCGACCCTAGGGGCCGGTACTGCTGAACAATCTACATTGGTTCCCTATTCTTCACATCTCACACGTAATTCTTTTGTAAGAGGGAAACTCAATTTAAAAAAAGAAGTTCGGCGCCGAAAGCAGTTAGGTAGTAAAAATACTCGACTTAATGGTGGATGGAATGCATACGTCTGCCAGTAAACCAGGGGTGTTGAAACGCTGGCGAATTTGTTAAACAGCACTTGGCATCTTCTTACCCCGCGCATACACATAATCCTTGCTGAGAAAAGTGAGCAGCTAGTAAAAGGCAAATTAATCGACACAGCGGGACTTGGAAGTGCCCCTGGGACATGTTGGGAGTGAGAAAGTAGAGTGAGGCCGATCATGCACCTGTCAAGTGCCTCACTACTGAGAACACGGCGCTCCAAGGGGAGTCACTTTGTGGGTTTTCACACCGACAGATTACCGGCCCTTCCCCGAACAGGCTGGTATGCCTGCTTCTTAATCTAGCCCTTACGGCCACTGCCCTCAGTGAGAAATTTACATGTCTGTTACCTGAGCGCGCACGGTAGTGTGTTTGCGTGACAGGACGGAGACGGACTATTCAGGCTTCTTAGCCACTACGCCATAGCCCATCCCCAGTCGTGCTGACTTTGGATTACCCCTGGCAGGCGGCGAGTATGGGAGGGGAGAGTGAAGCAGGTGCTGCACAAGTCTGGTTCACTATGAAACATTTCAGGCATCCTCGCAGACGACAGTGACCAACCCCAAATAACTTGTCATCCATTCTTCCCGACGTGTGTAGCTTTGCGGCAGGTCTCAGTAGCAGTTATTAAGTACCATGGGGCGTGGCGTCATCGCATTCTCGTAAGATAAAACTTGTTCGCTGTATAGGAACGTCGAAAAAGCAAATGTGTGTCCTCGTTGTTCTGCAGTTCTCATGTGAAAACTCTTTGCGTGCCTCGTATAAACAGACAGTTAGGGCCCCAACGTATGCCCGCTCTCTCATTAAAATTGTAAAAAAACTGCAGACTTGGATGTGAGCACCGTTTCAAGTGTTGCGTTTTCCCCTTTAACCCTTTAGAGACCGATGAACTCAATTGCTGAACTGAGTGTTTTTCCTCAACAGACAGCAGTTTCTGAGAAGGACTGCAACCACCTAAACAAGCTGTTACCTTCGAGCATCAAAGCCACGGGCAGCGATACGGCCGCGACGCCTGTCTTGACTGAAACCTTTAAGGACCAGAGCCGACAGGCAGCCATGCACAACGCCGAACTCATCCGAGATGTCCTTTGCATCCTAAACAGCCTCTGTGGCCCCGGTCTTCTTCCTCCGACCGGCGCAGCACGATCCCTGCCCAACACTAACCCCCTTGGCGAGGCTGCGACTGCCCAGTTGGCCCTCCTGGAGTCCAGCCTATTCGGTGGTCTTAAGAGCGACGCCGGCTCCGCCCTCTTCCAGGGAAAGGTGTCCACATCCAGCGGCTCTCTTCTTGAAAAGGCGGCCAAAGTGAGTCGAACCAGCTCGGACACAGAAGCAAAGCCGCACATAAGCCTGTCACGTAACCACACCGCCTACGAGGCCGAACTCATCTACCCCGAGGCTTTGACCAAGGGTCAGTTCATCTGCCCCAACTGTGGGGAGGACTTCCTCAATCGTGATTCACTGGCCATGCACATGATGGAGAGTGTGCACTCGGAAGCCTGTATCAGCAGTGTCAGCAAGGAGAACCGACAGCAGAGGCGGGCGGCGAATGCGGGCCTGCACTCCAGACTACTGCCCGGTCTGATGGGGTCGATTGGTCCCACCTGTTCCAGACGCTTCTTTCGCCTGCCACCCAATCTGGTTCCCGCAGCCTCTGGACGATCAGGAGACCCGGTCTCGGCTGCGGCCCCTCCTAGCCAGGAGTTCGAGAGGAGTTCGCAGGGCACCGCGGAGCTCCAATCACTGTTTCAGGGCGCGAAGATGAAGGGTACACCGTCACCAGTGGGCCTAGAGACGACAACTCGCGGCTTTCCGATCCTCCAGAAGTCGGAATTACCTGACTGCGAGAAACCCACGCTGTCCACTGGGGCCAAACCCGGGCGCAAACCCCGACGCCTCATTTACCAGCGTGAGACGATCGGCGTTGAGGGCGCGACCACCACTACCGTTGCCCCCCTGGCCCGGAGTAAACCGCTACGGATGGCTGTGAGAGGCACGAGGGAAGTGGAGGCATCTCCACACCCCAGAGCCCAGATCAACTCCACCCGACCGCAGGCGAACGGCGCGCTGACTCGCAGGGAGCAGGAAGAGGAAGAGGGGGAGGAGGAGGAGGAAGATGTAAAGGACGGCATGAGAATTCGGGTTGCCCTGCCAGTACCACCTAAGCGCCCCAACTCCTGTGAACTGGAATGTGGCAGTGAAAGTACCTCTCGACCTGCGCGTGTGAACTCAACGCCTGCAAGATGTGACCTTGAGGAGACGAAGGAGGAGCAACTGAAATTACTGACTTCCGCAACGGATAACACCGCCCCGGGGGCTTGCAAACAACGTTCTGGATGTGCGAAGGTAACCATTTGCCCCCATCTACAGTCAGTGACCGATCTCATGAAATGTTAACCGAGATTCTCAAATGTGTTTTTGATTAAGAAGGATTACATAAGTAGGCCGTATCAGTGACTGTCTTGCGGCGTAATTCGATAGTATTTCAGACGCATCAGGCTGTTGGCTTTTAAATACACCTCTCCTCGACTGCCTGCAAAACCGCACTTGACAAAAATTTGTGGTTAAGTAAAGTGCGTGTGTCCTATCAGTTCCGATATCCTTATTAATTTACTTCGTAGAAAAGCCCTGTGGAAATATTATTTCTCGTACTCGTTTGATAGCAGATCACGTCTCCTTTAAATTTCATACTATAAGAAAGGGCATCTCTTGGTTTTAAATTTTTTTATTTTAAAATAACTTTGAACTAAATCTGCCGTTGCATTTTCGTTTGGGGTTTTAAGTCTTCAAACTCTATACTTTCGATGTACGGAAGAACATGCATCCTTTTATGTCATTAAGGAAATATCACATTGGACTCATAAAATGTAACGGATTTGGTCTATGTTGTGTACTTTATGAGAGAAATTATTAAACAGACAGACGCGATGCCACTCGAATGAGCACTGCAGGGTTTTAAAAACCTCATAATTAGAAACTTTTTAAAGCCAAAAGACATCCTTCCGTCAAGTATAAAAGTTTAACAAGACCGGATTTTTTACCAAATGCGAACAAGAAAGAATATCTTTGTGCAAGTTTTTTCCAAAATATATCCGAATTTATAAGGGTGTCGAAATTAAGTAGAAAAATGCTTACTAAATAAGTAGTCACTTTTTACCGAGTGCAGATTTTGCGGACTGCCGAAAAGAAGTGTATTAAATATCCAGCATCCTAGCATGTCTGATAAATTACGGGACTAAATCGTAAGGCCGTCAATACTACAATCCCACTTAAGTAATCCTTCCTTATCGAAGACGCATTTCACACTCGGTTAACTGACTGTGAGTACGTGCCACTGTTACGCCAAATCATTGGACCGATCATGCAGGTTACAATGAGACCGAAAAATTCAAATATGCTTCCTCAACACAGAACTTACCAGTCCTTGCAATTTAAACACCAGCTGAACCTTTTGACCCTAAGGGTGGGCTCATACCAGACTTGAAGTTAGAGCGAGTTTTCTCGCATCTCTTCCTCCAGCTTCAAGGGGACCGTACGGAGTGCCGTCCGAATTGTCACTGAGCAGGAGAATTTGTTTAGATCTACCACTACTACTAATAATAGTAGTACTACTGAATCTTTTCAAAGCTTTTTCACTCTGCAGTTCAGAAGTCAGTCGCATATGTACAGGTAGCACAGAAGCCTCGCTGAAGCCTGTTCAGCCAATCTGGTCGTGACCTGGCAGTGCTTGAAAAGAACCATCGCATTCCAGAGAAGGAGAGAGGGAACTGTATTTTGGGGAAGATTTTCACATTCAGGTTTTAAATCACTTTTAATGATCAGACAGTCTTTTTTAAGGGCCGCGATTCGCGTTCAACCGAGAGACTTTCATGCCTGCCCCATCCGCGCAAGTTTATCAATACCTCCGGTTAAGTTTCAGCTCAATTATGCAAGAGCTTCTGGGCATTCTCTGAGCGTTACCTGCGTCCCCCAGGTCTGTTTCGACAGGTGTCGGTCCGATGAATCTCCCTCAGCATTGGACAAGAGACTAGCATTCTAGTCTATGAGTAGGGAAGAAGACTGTTCGACGGCTAAACCTATCTAACTTGTCTGAGTTTCCGAACCCACGCAGGAGTCCATCGTCAGGAATAAAAGCTGTAACAGAACAAGCAACAGTCATAGGGGGGGACGTATGAGATCATCAAACGTCAGTGACGCAGGTCTGGAGGTGACTGCGCAGGGCCCTGTATGCTGGCGACAGATCGATACACCGACTGGCTATGTTCTCATCCGACGTCTGGGATTCCGTCAATTCTCGACTTCTTTTGCTTCTGGTGTGAGGGAATATCTTGATGGCTGTCAGGAAGGGCACCTGGGTTGAAGTGGTTGAACCTCCTCCACTGGCACTCGCGAGGACCCAGGTCTTTTGCAACACAGGGCTAGATGTCTAGTACAAAGGCTAGTCGTAACTCTGCTTCAAGTTAACACAACCTGAGAAGAGAACTAGGGTCTGATGGTTCGATAAGGAGGAACCACCCTCTGCTGCCGTAGGTGACAGGGAATAAGCACATCAGCCACCTGCTAGGGAATGGAGCATTATGCACCTTACATCGCAGTGATTAAAAACTGGTGACTGGCGTGTGAACCGGTCTATAGCAGTTCGACTGTCCTCCTGAGACGGATTGTCGGGTCAGGTGCAAAAACAGGGGGGGGGATGTTTTGGTCGTCAGCGATGGAGCAGTCCAAGTTGTCAAAGGAGTGCGAACATAGTCCTACATGTATTTTGTCAATGATGGACGCTGATCGAGGAAATGTTGGGAGTTTGGAAAACGGGACAAGGCCAAAACAACTAGAAGTGAGTTTAGGCTCAGCGATTGGCTTAGCACCAGCCATGTCGCACGGGATCCCTCCCCAGTTGCCAGAGAGGCTCGGACAGGCAATTGGTGCGTGAGAGGAGGAAACGATCGGGCGGCTGACACTGGAGAATCCATCTCACGATAAATCAGCGCTTTCCTAACTTGACACGCTTGAATCTATCATGGCGTGCCAAGAGTCGGAGCCTAAAATGTTGACAATTGACGGGACAACCTGGTGCCTCTCGGTATTGAGAGTCAGACCGCAATGCCCCACATGGCAGTCTCAGGCATGTACTATCAGAGTTGCACAGGTACATTCAGCGGGGACCGGGACCTGTGTGGCATGATTTGATGGGCTGCTTACGCCTAGCAGCCACTGCGCACGCGCCTAATTCCGATCATTTGGAAACTTCCTCGGGGGGGGGGGGGAGGGGGAGTACGCCAGATGCTGTGTAAATCCTGGTGCTGCACTCACTCCGTGGGATACGTGGTGAGCCTCGTCGTTTCCGGCGGTCGAAGGAACGTCGAAAGACGGTTGAAACGAACCGAAAACACAACTTTCACAGATGGGACGATGATCCGAGTCATCGTCATCTATTGTTGCTGCTATCCTCTACACAGCTGAGACTGGGACCTCATCAGAATAATTGCCTCTTCAATTACAGCAAGTTTATCAAGATGGATATCGCCTAGGCAACCAGTATATTCTTAATAAACGTTTAGTGAGTGGGACTTGCATAGCATTTACCTGCCTGACATCCCCTGCCCATTGGCAAGCGGGAGCACAGTATCTGACGGAACCCTCACCTCCTCCTTACCCGCCCGACGTTAGAGCGTTACATTCGCGAGTACACTCTTCCAAATGTCCCTTCATCGTCTCATCCTCATTTGTTTTATAAACACCCAGACGAGGGGACATGGCAGTATCTGCGCCGAAAGGAAACCTCCAATGGAGCAGGTGGGCTGGTCCACCGCGCCAGAGGGCGACCCGACGGGTCAAAAAAGGAGACATTCCCCCGACACCCGGCGGCTTTCATACCAGTCGCTCGTGGATCCGCCAGTGTCTTCGACAGCGGTGGCGGCGACGACGACGACAGCGCACTGGAACTCCGGTCGTCCCACAAGTACGGCTGACAGGCCGAAACCGTTCCCCTACGTCTGCCGCCACTGCCAGGTGGGTTTTGAGGATCAGACCCTCTTCAGCCTGCACATGGGACTGCACACCTCATCGAATCCCTGGCAGTGCAATATGTGCAGCAAAGTGTTTGGAAATATCTACGAGTTCACAGCGCATGCGCTTCACTACTGATGCCAGATGACTTCGTCCATTCCTCACCCCATCCCATTTCCCTACTCTACATCATCCATTCTCAGTAACTTTTGTCCGTTCCCCTGGCCTCCCATCCTCACACCATGCGATGGACGTATGTACTTATCAAAAAAAAACGTATCATATACATATACATAAATATACATATTCACATAGGAAAATGTGCACTCCAATTGCCTTTCGCACGAGACAAGCCAGATCCAAATGTCTGCTAAACATCACGAATGGACGATCATCTACCACGCTGAACCTGGCCAGGGTGGGATAACAGACGGGGCGAGACAAAATAAACCGAAAATGCTGTCTTAATTTATCTCCGTTTCTGATGGCTCGGCCTCTATTATATATATATATATATATATATATATATATATATAATGGTAGGGGGCGCTCACCGATCGTTCTTGTGGAACTCACTCGTTCCGTTGTGCCTTAACGGCTCTCTCTCTCTCTCGAACCTAACTAACAGCCGCACAGCGGCGCATGATATAGGCAGTATGTTATTACCGACAAAGACAAGGGAGACTGGAATGGCCATTTCTGGCTTGTTAGCCGTCGTCAGCCAGTCGTACCCAAACTCGAAATGTGTAACACCCGAGGCTTGAACTCGCGACCTGTCAGTTAGAAGCCCATGCTTCTAACCACTGGGCCACGAGCCCGTAAGGCACAACGGAACGAGTATGTTCCGTAAGAACGATCGGTGAGCGCCCCCTACCATTGCATATTCCCGATCGAAACCGGCAGGGCAACGGGCTCGTGGCCCAGTAGCGTGGAGGTAGCGTAGTTCTGACCTTCTGTCGTCCGGCTCGCTGCAGTGTGTTTCTGCCCTTCTGTAGAGTGTTCGCACACAACTGCGTTTGTGGCCTAACGGGTGCTTACTGTGGTAGCTCAGGATTTGGCATGTATCAGTAGCCTTCCTATATACCGTCGTTTTAAGGTGCCCATTGGGTTTTCGATGTACGAAAACGTCCAGGAACGGCATTTGATTGTTGGCTTACGCCTCCATTGTGAACTGGATGTCAGGAAAAACAGAGTTCAGGACATTATCGAATTCCTTGACCATTTGCCGCTTAATGATAACGAAGGTACCATCAACATATCGAGCCCAAAATTTCGGCTTATAGGCTGAGAGAACGAGGGTCTCTACTTCTTGGAGAACTGCCTCTGCGATGAAGCCCGAGAGCGGCGATCCCATTGGCGTCCCCTTGACCTGCTCGTAGGTCGTGCCTTCGAAGGTAAAGTACGTCTTCAGGCAGAATCTCAGCAACTGGACGAGATGTCTCCGTTTTACTGTCACGTCCGTCTCGTTGTACTGACTCTCGAGCAGCTCGCTGACCGTTTCGACTGCCAGGTCTTGCGGAATCGAGGTGAAAAGAGAAGTGACGCCGAATGACACCATGACCTCGTCTTCGGTAAGTCTCATCCCTTTGATCCGCTCCAGGAACTGAGTCGCTGAACAGACCGTCGTGCCCGCGTCCGAGGTGAGAAATCTCAGGTTTCGGAACATCCATTTAGCCAAATTGAATTTAGGTGCGCCGCGCAATGATACGATTGGCCGGAGGGGCACCCCGGCTTTGTGTACCTTTGGCAGTCCGTAAAAGCGTGGTGCGGCCGCGTCTACTGGCTTAATGGCCAGTCGTACCGATTTACTTATTTCCTTGCTCGTTTGCATGTCGGCGAGGGTCCTTTCTAGTTGCGTCACCAGCCTCCTCATCGGTTTATCGTTGCATGTTAGGTACGCCTGTCGGTCCTCCAGTAGGGCATTGACCTTCTGAATGTAGTCTGCCTTATCCATCACAACTGTGGAACGCCCTTTGTCTGCTGGTAGAATCACGCTGCTGGTGTCAGCCCTCAGTGTCTTGAGAGCGCTCTGTTCGACCTTGGTAATAGTTGCACGCGGTTTGTGCGCCATCGCCAAGGAGGCTACCTGCTGTCGAGTGAGATGCTTTGTTTCGTCGGATTCCCCGGTTTGTTTGAGAATCGACTCAACCGTGGCCACCAGATTGACTGGATCGGCGTCTGTGGTGTTGAAGCAAGCCTCATGACTCAGCACTTTCATTTGTGCAGGGGTCAGCTGCTTAGAGGACATATTGTGCACCAGGACTTCGTTCTCCTCTTGAGATGATTGGCTTATACTTTGGAGCTTGACCGCCAGCTCGGCATCTCTTGTTCCTCGCAGGTTCCGGGCCCGTTTATTAATCACTTGTTGCAACTGCGTGACTCCGTCCTCACCGATGAGTTCGACGCACTTTGTAACCGCCTGGCTCAAAATCCTGTTGTATTTAAGCAGTCGAAGATGACAATCTTGGAGAAGCGCCCGAATCATTCGTCTGCCATGTTTAGTCACCCACCACCAAAGCTGATCCACCACCCCCTCATCCGGCGAAAAGACGCTCTAGGACTCCCTCCCCACCCCTTCCCCCCTGCCGCCCTGAATTCATATGTAAGAAAACCCGTCTTGGTATGACTGTCATCCACCTATAAATACTGTGAGGCGCGATACCACACTCACCCCCGACGACGGAAGTTTGTTTGCTTTTAAAACGTCATGAGAGTAAAGCTATGGTTCCCGAGATCGCCTTTTCTTCTCATATATATATAATATGACAGATGGGCGCTCACCGATCAGGTTACAGAACATGCTCGTTCTGTTGTGCCTTGGGGCTCATACTTAAATCCTCGCAGGCAGTCGCACAGCGACTAGTGATATATGTTGATAAGGTGATACCGACAAAGACAAGGGAGACCGGAATGGCCATTTCTGGCTTATTAGCCGTCATCAGCCAGTCATACCCAACCCCAAGGCACAAAAGAACGAGCATGTTCTGTAACCTGATCGGTGAGCGCCCATCTGTTACAATTGATATTCCCGATCACAACCGACATGACAACGGGCCCGTGGCTCAATGGTAGAGCGTTCAACTCCATGACCAAAGATCCCGGGTTCGAATCTCAAGTGATCCACACTTGGGGTTGGGTATGACTGGCTGATGACGGTTAATAAGCCAGAAATGGTCATTCCGGTCTCCCTTGTCTTTGTCGGTATCACCTTATCAACATATATATATATATATATCTGCGGCGACAGAGAATGACAGGTGGCGAGGCACTGATGAACTTCGGTTCGATGAAGTGCTTATGACCCATCTGGTAGGCCTCAGTGGTGGACCGACTGCGCCAGGTGCGTCTGTGCGCATGTTTGTGTTTCTGGTCGCAGCTGCTGGTGGTCAGGTTTATGATTGGCTGAATGAAGGCAGAATAAGCCCGAAACAGTCCTGTATCAATCTACCCGCATTCTCTGTCGTCCCTCCTCGCTGCTATTATGACTTGGCCGACTTCGGCCTGGTAATTGGTTGCCTGTTCGTGACCTTTGTCACACATACGGAGCTTGTTTGCCTTGTGAAGCCAATAGATCGGTGTGCGCCCATTCCTGATTGATATATATGTATACACATCCCGTTCATCAACCCCCAAAGGAAGAAGATATATATACGTGACAGATGAGCGCTCAGCGATCAGGTTGCGATCGTTTCGTTGTGCATTGAAATTCATACTGGAACCCCCGCAGGCAGTCGCACAGCGACTGTTAGTAGAAGTAGATGAAATGATACCGGCAATGACAAGGGAGACCGGAGTGGCCATTTCTAGCTTATTCGCCGTTATCAGCCAGTCATATCCGATCCCAAATGAGGATCACTTAAGACTCGAACCAGGGATCTTTGGTCAGGGCGTTTGGCACTCTGCAATTGAGCCAAATGATCCACGCTTGGGGTTGGGTATGACTGGCTGATGACGGCTTATAAGCCAGAAATAGTTCCTCCGGTCTCCCATGTTTTTGTCGGCACCATCTCATTCACGTTTACTACTAGTCGCTACTCGACTGACTGCAAGGGTTCCAGAATGAGTCTCAATGCACAAGGGGACGAGCATGTCCCGTAATTTGATCAGTGAGCGCCACTTCATCATGTTTGATATTCTGAATCACAACCGACAGGAAAACCAGCCAGTGACTCATTTGTAGAGCAAGAAATTTGGTCGACCTTTAGAACGAACCAGAACCCCATCAGTTGGTTTCGAAGTCACCCATTTTTCGGGTACTCTGAGATCAATCACGTTCCCATTCAGCTGTCAACTAGTAACTTTCGCTTGAGATGGAGTAACCAATTGGCAGGACTGATAATCTCTGAGTAGCATGTTTACTTTCCCTATGCCGTCCATGTAATTCTAAACGAAAACTCCCGCTTACCTTCTATGCCTGAAGGATGGAACTTCAGTCATCATTCTGGGGCAGCTTAGGTGCACCCAATTCGGCCAAAGGCAGAACGCTTGCGAAAGGTTGTGAGGTTGTATGTGTGGCAGACAGGACTTCTAGCGCAATCAGACGACCTGGCGTCGAAAGGACCGAAGCACTGTTCTGACCAGGAAACTGCCATCGGTTCATTATAAAACTACTTCAATGAGACTCCATGTAGGAGCTTTTCTTCAAAATTCCGTGACGACGCGAGTTTGTTGAGATTCTCTTTCGACTTTAACCATGACCGCATTCGTCGGATTTAATCGGCTGACACCGCTGTCATCACAGACTAGCCATCGACGTCGCACTGAAGAACGAGGCATTACCTATATACTACTGCTTCGTACTTATGTAAACTCATATCACGCCATACCTCCCTCAGGGTTAGTTTACCATACAGGTATTCCCACTTTCATCTGGTTGGTCTCTGTTTGAGGCATATTTTAGCCGACGTCTTAGAGGCATTCATTTTTTCGGTCAATCCTGATGCATGGTTAGGTCTCACAAGATCTTAAGGTGACAACACTTGTCAAGATTTAACGAAGCCTATGCGTGTCGAACGCGATTCGACGCACACAAAAGCAGGAGTGCCCGTTCAGTTCTTCAGTCCAGTGTTACAGCACCTAGAAAAACGCAGGATTTAAAACTTAGGTGATGCTAGTGGAGCAACGTTTTTTTTTACAAAAAATAAGGCATACATTAATGCAAGAGAAAAATGCACCGTAAAAATACGTCTGCAGTAGTCTGTGGTCAGTGGAATATATATTTGGAAAAACTGTTTAAACTTTTTGATTTTCCACCTATAGGCAGGAAAGTTGGATTTTCATGCCAGTCCATACTCTGAAAATTCCGACACAATCACGCCTGTCAGCTGCGCTAGCAGAAGTTGCGCAGTCTGAAGCCAATAGGGGTTCTGGCGGCTCGTTCTGCAAACGGCTACAAAAACATGAATGGGAGTCAATGTTAATTACAACCAGATATAGTACGCAAATTAAATAAGTAGCAATTATTTGTTGATTTAAATAGGGAACGTCGAAACCCGCACAGCCAGAAAGCGCGTACCAAAGATAATGTAATCTAGACGTTACGCGTTGAATACTCTAACCATCTGAGCTATTACCTTTGTGATTTCCCACTTTCACAGTTTGCATGAAGGAATAATTGCTACTTGCATGCGAGCAGAAAGATCGTATAGCAGTCATCTTAGGCTTGTTAAACCCAAATATCAGTAGCAGCAGCAGCGGCAGCAACAACAAAGTGCATTCTCTACATATGGGAAATGCGTCAGATGCTTGCTCAAGCATACCTACTTTATACACCGTCAGCAGAAAACACACGGCTGTTTCCTCCTTAGCACTTTTGTCACAAATCTTCCACTGGACAATTCCTTAAGTTTGCCAGGGAAATATGACGCGGGCTTATAGAATGCGACGTCTAATGCAGGTACAGATGCTATTCAAATAATATATATATATATGCTGATTGTGGGACACCAACAAGAGCAAAGGAGAGAGAAATGGCTCTTTTTTACATGCTTTTAGTGAGAATGCGGGGACTCCAGATTGAGTCCCAAGGCCCAACGAAATAAACATGTCCCATGACCTAGTCGGTGAACGCTCCTCTATCATAATTAATATTTTAGATCGCAGCTGACAGGACACCTGGAACTCGAATTCGTGACCTGCTAGTCAGAAGTCCACTGGGCCACGAGCCTGTTGTTCTGTCGGTTTCGATCAGGAATATACAATGGTAGAGAGGCGCTCACCGATCGTTCTTGCGGAACTCACTCGTTCCGTTGTGCCTTATGGACTCTCTCTCGAGCCCAGCCAGCAGCCGCACAGCGGCGCATGAAATATAGGCAGAATGGTATTACCGACAAAGACAAGAGAGACTGGAATATCGACTTCTGGCTTATTAGTCGTCGTCAGCCATTCATAACCAACCCCGAAGTGTTGAACACCTGGGGTTCAAGCCCGCGACCTGTTGGTGAGAAGTCCAACGCCACTGTGCCGCTGTGAGGCTGCCGGTTGGGCTCGAGAGAGAGCCCGTAGTGCACAACGGAACGCGTGAGCTCCGTAAGAACGGTCGGTGAGCGCCCCTCCACCATTATATAGATATATATAATCTTCTTGGGAAGCCCACGTTTATATATATCAGAGGGGAGACGACAGAGTCTGGAGGGTAGATTGATAGAGCACTGTTTCGGGCTTGTTTGCCTTTATTCAGCAAATCATAACCCTGACCACCAGTTGGGACCGGAAACACAAGCAGGCGCACAGACGCACCTGGCGCAGTTGGTCCACCACTGGGGTCTACCAGATGGGTCATAAGCACTTCATCGAATCAAAGTTCATCAGTGCCTCTCCACCTGCTAGTCTCCGTCGCTGCAGATCGGGTATTTATTCACTCAGGACTGGACGTACACCGATCCACCGGCATCCCGAAAAATAGACGTGGACCTCCCAAGAAGATTAATTTAAAAGAAATAAGTCATTCGGAAAATGTAACAAGCTATATTCCGCAAATCCTCGATACTGATTCCCCAGGTCGTTTTCGGACGTGTGGCAAATATGCAAAACAGTCAAAATTTTAGAGGCGCCTAAAAGTTGGACACGGCGTCTAGTTCATTGTGCCGATTACCACAGGATTAGCTGATTTTCACGAGACAACGGGAATCAAAAGAAAAAGACGAGGAAGTAGGCTGTTCCGATCGAGCATCCGAAAACAAAACCTGGAGAAGGCTTCCGTTTTTTAAAAACCTGTTTAAAACAGTTGAAAGACACCCAAGGAAACATCAGATACAAATGACGCAAAAACCGGCTACCACGGGTGCAAATAACTTTTACACCCATAGGATAAGGTAATCCAGTTATACAGGAAAGACATCGCCTACAAGATTCAGCGTGGTACCTACAATGAAGCATACTGTGGCCAAACTAGAAAGTCAGCCCCCACACGCACCCACGAACATTAACTGGCTGTGAAGAGGCGACACCACTTATCTCAAATTGCATGCATACACTAGAAACTGGTCATAAATTTGGTTGGAACAAAGCTAGCATCCTAAAACAAACGCTACATAGATCGCAGATGACAGTAATTGAACCCACACCTAAAACGGTTACTGCTATGTGCCTATCCATCCTACTTGCCAGGCTGGAAGGACATTTCCATGCTGCTTTGCGGGGTCTGTAAATGGGCGCCGACAGCGCAAAACGAAAATATCCATGTTGTCAAAATAGAGCAGTGGATGTCACTCCCCATGACTCAAATTCAAGCACTGCGAACTTGAGCATCTGAGACTGCAGGGTCACTGACTAACGACGTCAAATTGGCTAAAACAGCCCTTTCTGTCCTGGTTGGTAACATTGCTGAATTCTGCGGTCCACAAACCGGCTCAATAAGCAGCCACCACCGTGCCTCGTATTATGAGGCTCTTGGTTCCAGTCGTCATCGGCTAATGCAAACTACGATTATTATTTTGTGTTTGCAATTACAATCGCTAAAACCAATTTTACAGGGAAGCCTATTTCGCGGAGCAGTACACAAGGGAATGAAAGACTTACCGCAATTTTCCTCCAAAAGACGCATTCTATGATTGCCAGTATGATTGCAACAACGATTCCGATCGCCACCAGTATGAATATTCCACCGATTGTGTCGAGGTTATTAACGAATCGTATTGTGGTGCCTTGTCTAGTCGAGGACGGACATGTTCCCGTGTTGCCCAGAGTGTAGCTAAAATGGACGCTCAGTTCTCTCAACTCACTGGAAACACATAGCTACAACAAGTGACCGATCTCATGAAACGTTAATCAAAACTCTAAAATGCGTTTTCCACTAAGGAGGATTGCTGAAGGATGACTGTAATATTGATTAACTTGTAGCATGGGTCCTGTTATCTTTCAGAAGGGCCAGGCTGTTGGCTTTTGAGCAACGACGCAATATGAGACCCATTCCAAATAACCCAAGATAGGTCCCCGTGTCTTACGGGACCTGTGGAAGTAGGGGTTATACGAGTGGGCTAAATGTATAAGAAGGTGAAGAGGCGGGAAGGCCTTCTGTGTGAAGGCTGTTGTAAAATTTGAATAAACTACGATAGGTCCGTTTGTGACCTTGAAAGCGAGCCGGAAAATTAAAATAGGATGATATTTAACACCCCAGCACCAAAATAAACCGAATATAACACCCGTACAATAATGACGCTAAGATCGGAGATCAGGGTATTGGGGTGGCCAATGAGAACCCAAGAACGTATGCCATGGAAAACCCCATAGGAGGTGAGCGCGAACGTTGGCCCAACCGCGAAAAACATGTAAAAGAACGAGATGTTCAACAAAGGTAAATTTGATCAAATGAACCGCTAAACCTACGAATAATCTCCGAATAGTTAATATTTAAGTGGAAATAACGGAAGTGATTAACAGTGGAGTGCATTTTTGTTTTGTTAAAATAGCCTTCCTAATGTGTGACGTTATTGCAAGAAATAGGTCGCCCCGGCAGCATAATAATTACGGACCAATGAAAGACATACAGTGCCCTAACAGCAGAAGGATACGAGTACTGTACCATCAATCACTTCAGGAATTTTATGGATCCTGAAACAGGCCGCCACGCAAGCGCTATCGAGGTTTATTGGAGCCGGCTGAAGGAGAAACTTCGAGAAGGTGGGCCTGTCTCAGGAGGGTCACTCTAGGCTCATCTGGACGAAGTCCAGTACAGAATATGGCTCTGTCTCAACCGAAGT
Organism: Spirometra erinaceieuropaei; assembly: GCA_902702965.1. Taxonomy (NCBI): domain Eukaryota; kingdom Metazoa; phylum Platyhelminthes; class Cestoda; order Diphyllobothriidea; family Diphyllobothriidae; genus Spirometra; species Spirometra erinaceieuropaei. The sequence goes on from CACRXP010000100.1 coordinate 512,000, forward strand.
GGTCTGGATTTGGCCCAGAATACCCTTCTTGGACATATTACTCAGGCACTTCCCGTCAAGTAGAACACCCAGTGTCAAAGAAATATCCCTTAAATGGATTGTTAGTGTGCTTTTTAAAACATGTGTTATTATCGCTTGTCCGTGTGCGCGGCGGAAGTGGCTGCGATGATTGTGGCAGGGGAAAACGGTCACTATGAGCGACGTGGTCAACGAAGCCGAAACCGGTACCAGATACGGCAAGCGAAAGATTACATGCAAGCAATGTTGATCATCCCCATCAGCTGACGGCAAAGCCACGCTATCAAACCAGACGCCACTTCAGATGGCAAGTAATCGAAATTGGAACCGAACCCCAGGCGATTGAGGGAAAAAATCCTAGTATGGATTGTGTCTTATCGAAAGGTTAACCGAGCCTAACAAGGCAGAGAAAGAATATCCCCAGAACTAGCACTTTACGAAAGATTTTCGTCTGGGAGGATGCAGTGACTCAGCGGATGGCATCGATGTCGTAGCCGCTAAAGACAACGCTGTTGAACCTCTGGACGGTAGTGATGGCAACTTGTCGAAAGGCAAGTCGGCCGGATCTTATTTCATAGCCGCACCTGCAGTAGACAAGTCCAGCCTAACCGCAACCCCTAACCCTGACCCATAACCCTGACCCATAACCCTAACCCCTAACCCTTAACCTTAATCCCTGAACCTAACCCCTAACAGGTACGGCTACGAAATGGGATGTTGCCGGAAAATCGAACCCCAGGCACCTGTTGCGTGGACGGACAGGCAGCTCGATGCCCCTGTTGATCGAATGGTTAGACGTTTAATGTCCCCCAAACGGGCCATGTGGTAGATGTGCTGGACCAACAAGGAAGGAGGGGTCATATCGGATTCTGGCAGGCGTTATCGAATTGCGCACCATAACAAATGCCAACATGTCGGGGTGCGGTGCCAGACCCGGTTGCCGGCAGCCGTCGCGCACACTGGGACTCCTGCCGCCCCTCTCCCATTGTCGTCGTTGTTGGTCAAAAACCTGGTTATTTGCTATGTGGACCAGGCTGTGTGGAGTGGAGCGCCAAGATGCGGGCTCGGCTGTGCCATCCCACTGCGCCCTCTCGCGCCTCCGGTCTTCTTGACTCTGTCTTAACACCAAGTCCAGGTGGGAGATGAGGGCAGAGTGCGGTAGATGCTGTGCAAGTCTACTATCATTATAAACTAACTAACGCGCAAGTCACCCTTCCTGCTGCATCTTGCTGTGTAGCACACGCTGAACATCGTCGGAAACGACGGTCAAACTGACTGCTAGACGTCATCAGCGCGTCAGTCGATGCTAGTGTCAACCGCCTCCTTGTTCAATTTTTATAGCTTACAAAAAGGGCCCGATTGTGTTTAAAATGGCATTCGTCTTACCACTCTCACCATCTATCAGTCTACTTCTGATCTGAGGAGCTTCAAGCCGGCAGCGCTTACCTGTCCGTTAGCGCTTTCATTTCACCAGCGTTTATCAGGTCTTCGATGATGCTCTGGAAGTAGCCCTGGAAGTAGGCATTTTTCTGCAGTACGATGGCGTACTGCTCCGTGCCATACTCTCCGGACACGCTGAGACACTTGAGCATGGCAAAGTACTGCAGTGTAAAGCGATCACCGATGAGGCGGTAGTAGCCATTGGCAACCAGGCTCACCGCATCCTCTAGTTTTGACGGTGCCACGTTCCCGTAGAGGCGAGCGCTGAGGTATGTGAGCTGCTGGATTTTCAGATCACTGGACGACTGCAGCTGCAGACTGGCCGTCGAATTGGCTATCGGTCCGAAGGGAATTGAGGGATCCACTAGGAGTTTCTGTTAGAAAGACAGTGGACAGGGAAGGCAAGTTTTCGAAGACGATATGTGCGTAGTCTAACCTTACTGTCAAATCATGCGCCGTTCTGTACTAACAGAGAAAAATCAGAATACCTGCATTCATACCTTTGGGGTTTTAATGACCTAAGGTTCCAGTAAGGGAAAATTGATTTATTTTATGAGAGATCGTTGAGTCTGCTTTCAGAATTGCACAGTGTGGAGAATGCAACAGGCGGTATTTTTCAGAAAATCGAGAGTCTCCCATACAGTCCGCTAGATACTATTGGTGTTTGTTCTAAATCGTCTGGAGAAGTCCTCCTGTTTTGAAAGCTATCAAGGAGAGATAGGAAGCTATCCCACAGATAGTTCTATTGAAATCAGAATGCATTGATGGGTTCTACAGCAGTCTGTGGTAATAAATTTTGATGACAGCACTAGTATCACCAGCATTAGCACTGGTAGTGGCGTCAACATTGATAGTGGCAGTAGAAGTAGTAATAGTAGTAGTAGTAGTAGTAGTAGTAGTAGTAGTAGTAGTAATAGTAGTAGTAGTAGTAGTAGTAGTAGTAGAAGTAGTAGTAGTAGTAGTAGTAGTAGTAGTAGTAATCGCCGTATTAGTGGCGGTAGCGGTAGCAGTAGCAATGGTAGCGGTTGTAGTGACAGCAGCAATAATAGTGGTGATGGTAGTGGTGGCAGTAGCAGTGGAAGCAGTAGTCGTTGTGGTAGCCGTAGTAGCAGCAGTAACAGTTGTGACAGTGGCTGAGCAGAAGTAGCAGCAGTAGTAGTAGTAGTATTGACAGCAGTAGCAGAAGTGGCGGTGGTGGTGGTGGTGGTGGTGGTGGTGGTGGTGGTGGTGGTGGTAATAGTAGTAGTAGTAGTAGTAATGGTAGTGGCAGAAGTAACAGCAGTAGTCGTAGTAGTAGTAGTAGTAGTAGTAGTAGTAGTAGCAATAGTAGTAGTAGTATTAATAGTAGTAGTAACAGTGATAGTAGTAGTAGTGGCGATAGCAGTGGTAATACTACTAGTAGTAGTATTATTAATCGTAGTAGCGGCAGCAGTTGTAACAGTGGCCTCGGTAATAGTAATAGTGGTCTAAAGGTCTGTAAGTGTCTGCTATGCCAGGATCAGCAAACCATGACCCTCGCAGCCTGGTATGCGCTGGCAGTCCTCCCACACCTGGTTCCCTTCCGATAGATGCGCTTGCACTCCCGCTGGATATAGAGGCCGTGAGCCTGGCTGCCAAGTCACCCTCATCCTCTGACCCGTCGTGTTGTTATTGTTGTTTAAGATCCTGGTCATTTAGTGTGTGGACCAAGGGGTGTGGAGTGGAGTGCCAAGGTGGGTTCTCGTCTGCACCATCCACCTGCGCCCTCCCCCCCGCCTCCGGTCTTCTTGACTCTGTCTTGACACCGAGCTCAGGTGGGGAAGGAGAAAGAGAGTGCAGCAGCGCAAATGTGCACTCACTGTAAACTAAATCACGTGCAAGTCACCGTACCTGCTTCACCTTGCTACGGAGCACCCAGTGGATTACGTCGGAGGCGGGGGTCGCATTGTCAGAGCTGGTAGTAGTAGTCGTCGTCGTAATAAAAGTATTAATAGTATTAGCAGCAACAGCAACAACAGCAATGGTAGCAGAAGTAGTGCCAGGAGTGACGGTCGTAGTAGTAGTAGTAGTTGTTGTGGCGGAGTGAGAAAATCACTAGAAGTTGTTTATTGACTTCCTGAGAGAAAGAGAGTGATGCCGACTTCCTGATGGAGTGAATTCTCAGTGGGAAAACGACTCTATCTTCTCGGTTCTCCTTCTCTCCTGCATCGATCGCACTTCGCGTCCCCTCTTTTAAAAGACTGTTTCACTGAGAGCAGTGATGCCTAGATCTTCTTGCAGTTATTGAACTCCTCCCTCCAGACCGGCCGACCATTGGATTATCTAATGGGCAATGGTCACTGTGGGCTGCCAGAGAGGGAGAAAGAGTGCAGGATGCCGACGGGATTGTTGTTTTACACAGCGACGTCCGCAGGCCACAGCCAGATAGCATGCAGCACGATTATCAGTATTTGTTTAGGACGCCTCTACTGACCAGTAGCAGTGAGGGCAAGACAGATTCGGGACTGTAGAATCGGTTGGGTGGTGAGGCTTTTAACCGTGGCAGTGCTGGTGGGTGGAGAGTTGTTACTGTAGGAAATGGGAGCGTTGTCGGCGGCGTAAGGTGTGTTTGCAGTGTCGACATTGCGGTGAGCTCCGCCTTTGTGAATGTGCGTGTACGGTCCGGGCTTCTAAGAATACATATCGGGCTCCAGGCACTGGTACACGTGTCACAGTGCGATGAGCTAGCAAACGGCCGATCAGGCCGTTGCGCGGGGTGAATGAGAGATCGCAATGAGGACACATTGGTATCGAGTCTTCATCGCTGGTGGTTTGGGTGGTGGTGATGGTGGTGGTGATGGTGGTGATGATGGTGGTGGTGGTGGTGGTGGTGGTGGTGGTGGTGATGGTGGTGGTGCTGGTGGTGATAGTGGTGGTGGTGGTGGTGGTGTTGGTGGTGATAGTGGTGGTGGTGGTGGTGGTGGTGATGGTGAAGGCCCTAGTTAACGAAACGTTGGATTTCCCCGCACCGGTGGTGAGATTGAGAGAAGAGTTGGTATTGGTAGAGCTAATTTCATCACACGGAGACTGTGAGCACCGCTGTCCTAGGCTTCTGTAGACAGACAAAACCTTTGTTATGTGCTACGCGGTGCGAGATGACTTTTTGATGGTATGCTGACGTCACACGACAGCCCTATGAGAGTTTTTACGAAAAATGCTTGAGATAACTGCCACACTTATTTGATTAATTAGTAAAGTCTACCTGAGCAGTCAGCTGTTGCATTGGAATTTGTGGATTCTTTACGTTGCTTTAATGTGAACGCTTAACTAAGCCCAAATATAGAAAATTCAAGGTCTTCGACGGAGCCCTTACAGCTCAGGTGGTTAGAGCTTGGGAAATGTTTTCTGTCGTGTGTTCGAGTCCATTTGAGACCGCCGAGTGTTCGGTTAAATTGCCATGATATTAGAAGTTCTGAGGCCTGTGTCTTTGATCCACATAGTCAGACAGAGTTTACTTGTGATAAGGTGCTCAGGTTGAAAATGTATGGACTAATGTAACGTAATGGGGTTTAACGCTGTTTTCAATGGCTAACTTCCTGTTGGCACACGGGCGATTCAAAATACAAGCAATTCTGAGGAAAGGTTTTAAATGATTAGTAACAACTGTTTTTAAAGTCGAAATTGTATGAAGTCGTTGTGTCAGATCATGGAGATAGTCTGTAATTTAAAGTAACTAGATCGACTTCCATTGAAACTGCCTCAAACGTCGGTTGGACTGTCCTCTATGATGGACTTGCTTCTACACACAGGAAACTTGCATCCTAAACCCAAAACCATAATCTTGCCAACCAAGCGGAAAGGGCTGGCGAATAGTTAGCACATCTGTCAGGCCTGTCAGTTGTAGTTCAATCATCAGAGCTGCCGCTGCGAAATTGATAGTTAAGCAATTAGCTGCCGTATGGCGTTTTGCATTTTCTGCTTGAATAGTTTCTCTCCATCCCGCAGTCTGCTCTAATTCAAGTAGATCTTATCAACAGTCTGGTCAATTCGGAAAAAAATCGTTTGGGAACAGAGGTTTTTCTGGAACTTCCTCTTTTGTGCTACAACTCAGTGGGAAACACGCCGGAGAATTAAGAGCTTACATCAAAACCGGATACTTCACCGGACATGCCATTACGTGCTTTCAGTGCTCCATAGTTGGCAGCATAAATGATGACAAAAAACAGCACGAACATCCACCAGACAGAAATCAGTATTCTGCTCGACCACTGATTCGGCGGAGACACTGAAAGGCCCTGGAAGAGGCAACCGAAAGTCGCGAATATAGACTCATTGAAGCCGTAGTCCACCCAATTGGGTGAAAAGTAGTTGAGTGTGGCCAGTGCGAGTGCAGTTATGATGGCTGAGAAGAGGATGAGGACCCAGAAGCCGGAGGTGAGGGGTCCAAAGAAGTCGAACAATGTTGCTCCCACCGGAAGGGCTTTTGAGGGCGCCTCGAGCACGGAGTACGTGAAGTAGAGGTAATTGCTCAAGAAGTCGAAAGAGGCAGTAAGCTCTGGGAGGACGGCGTAATTACCGATGGCGACATCTGCCTCCTAAAATAAAAGTGGAGCATATTGATATGGCGGTTGTACATTCAAGAACGCCAATAGTAATTCAAAATCAGGATGACAATTATTAACACGACTATTGCTAGAACAGTAGACCAACCGCATAAACGGCAATCGAAAGGCCTCTTAGTTCTATGTCCACTGCGGTAAGCCGGAATGGCAGGCACAATAGACAACTTCAAAATTTACCAATTATCCTAAAAATTGTTAGCCAGTGGGGCACTGGCTACTGGTTAGGCCAGAGTAAAATATATTCAACAAGATTTTCGTCATCAAATTATTGTATCTTTTTGTCACTAAGTATCGACCGCAAAAAAATCAAATCGTGTGTTCCTGAAAAAAGGCACAAAGATTTGAAGAATAATTAAAAAATCGAACCAAACTAGATTTGAATATACTCGAAGTTGCAAGGACTCCTTTTCATTTGTTTATGGTTTAAAAAGACCCTATATTTACCCTCAGTAATACCTATCTTCGCAACCTCAAAGATCCCTGTGAATAAATTCCCTGATGGTCGTGAAATTTTACGATTTTTATTTGCTATTTTTTAGAATCCGCATCAGCAAACATGCAGGTATTAGATTCTAAGAATAAGCGTACCAGCATCCAGGAAAGTGCTCGAATATATTGAAATTCATCTGAATCCTTCTTCTTAAAAGACGCAGTTCCCTGCAGAATGAGTATTAGGTATGGAATAAAGACTAAATTTATTCAAGAAGACCGTAACTGACGAAACAATGCACATATCCATGCTAACAGTTTTTTCGTTAGCACGATTGACACATTTAGCCGAAAATATGTTCGCCCAATAATCATCATCTTACGGTACATTGCCAAGCGTGTTACTATATCTCGTGCTCGTCAGAAAATACTAATTATTCGTACACTAGCAATTTTAATATGTCATTTGGGACACTTCAGTGCGATTTTAAAACAGAGAGGATTACTGACGCTGCATTGTACTTCAAATTTCCATATAACAGACGTGGCAGCTACAAAACGGACGATAACACGCTACGAAGTTAGGTCCTACGCCTACTACGAAGGCTGTCCCTTTTAAACTCTGAGCCTTGCAAAGCGGGAGTTTGATTTTTTAGCCGGAACTGCGGCCCATTTCAAGCGAAAAACTGCATATACGCCCATGAAAAAGAAAGAGACCCAATGGTTTGGAATGTCAAAGTTTATTTCAATATTTATGCGCAGTAGGACGCTTCTGTCTGAGACCGGGTTAATGTGATTTAGACTCATAAATAACGGGGCAAACGTCCTTTCTGTCCCATAATATCAGCAAAATTATTGACTTATCTGATCTCACAGTTCTATTTTTAAGCGACGATTATCAATAACGCGTAGTTTACTACCAAATGAGCATTTTATGTGGCCTTGTTGGTAACTATGTTTACGTTTATAGGAGCATGAGAAATTTGTAAATAAACACATACTAGTTAAGCAGGAGATCATCGCAACCGTGACTATCACATTTCCTTCCAGGGATTTTCAGCCAAAAGTTAGCCTGGGAATGTGTGCTATAGTCGACAGTAACATTCCGCCTATTCTGTGCTATTTTAATCCCCATCGAAATCTAACTAGATAGTGCCGCAAAAAGTGAACCAAAAGCCGCAGGAATGTCACGGATAAAAAAACATCGTTCTGGACACTGGTTGGAGAACACAAATGAAACTGTTTCCCGCAGGACGCCGAGTCCTTCGGCCCAGTAAGTTCCATTTTGGCAAAGAGAGCAACCAGACTCGCATGCGGCAAGCGGGGGAGAGAAACAGTGTCTTGAAGAAGGAGACACGATCACTGGGGCGAGGGCTTTATTCGCCGAACGTTTCGGATTCCTGCACAAACCCATCATCAGAGATAATAGCAGATACGGGTTCGAGCAGGAATCCGAAACGTCAGGCGAATAAAGCACTTGTTCCAGCGATCCTGTCTCCTTCCTCACTGCTGCTTCCTGGGACTCGTCTCTTTTCTTCTATTGGCAATATAATTTATGTTTTTTCAGCGCGAAATGTCTCAAATCTTTTCAAGTTATGCGACTTTACGTTGCCAATCTACAGCATTTCAGTTAGAAGGGGACTTAGTTAAATACATGGCGATCAATAGAACTGTTGAGAGCCGTCATATCCCCTGGACGGGACGGGCGATTTGTCCAAATCTGCTGCTGAAAGACCGCATTTTGTTGCATAAAATCGGTTTCACTACTAGCGTGGAGTAGTGACTCTTTAATCCAGCTGCCAATGTGTCTACGATCTTGTTACCTGGAATATAAAAGATTTGTTGAATATTTGTCTTGGGCAAAAACAACGTGGTAACGATAGGGTGTAGGACCCCCAAGTAAATGACAACTCCATAAATATACTCTAAAATACAGTGTGACTGTAACCATCACTTATTATTTCCTATTCCCATTGTCTGAACTTTCCTCCCCTTCCTAACTAAAAATAAACTTTCCAGCGGCCCTTTACTATAATTCAATTATTTTTTGAAAATTGCTTTTTGTTTATTTATTAAGTATCGTGCTCACCTTCTTTGCCATATGACAGCATACAATAAGACTTTAGGCAGAGATTTATAATCCAGATTGGCAAAGTTGAGACATCTGGGTTGATTATTTGAAGAAGAAGAAGAAGAAGAAGAAGAAGAAGAAGAAGAAGAAGAAGAAGAAGAAGGTGGGCTCACCGGAACAGGGTTATTAGGATGCTGACGTTTCAACGAGCTTGGTCGGCTCTCCATTGTCAAAGCGTAAAATGCATCTGGACCTTCCTGCAGCCTACAAAGTCCTACGTCATCAGAATCGTAGAGCTCAGGACCAAACAACCACACCGGGCTTAAGGAGGCCATACGGAGACAGCCCGACGGCGAGTTTACTCGATGAAGAAGAAGAAGAAGAAGAAGAACCGCCAGACCGCCCACCCGACACTGGTTCAGTCACCTCCCCCCCGGCGGAATGGTGACTCACAATGCACGCAGACAAAACACCAGTCAACCATCCCCTGATAGGCCGCGGCAGCGAGAGGAGAGAGAGAGAGAAAAAAAATCGACCAGCAGGAGGCCGTCCAACGTGACACGCCACTTGTGATCTCTGGTGGATTGAGTGCATTTTACGCTTTGACAATGGAGAGCCGACCAAGCTCGTCGAAACGTCAGCATCCTAATAAACCTGTTCCGGTGAGCCCACCTTCTTCTTCTTCTTCTTCTTCTTCTTCTTCTTCTTCTTCAGAGATTTATTATCTTCCGTCCTGTGTGTTGCCCCACCCGTAAAACTCCCTCTACCACCATTCAGTGTATGACATTGTCCAAAGTCTAGGTCATTTTAGATGTGGGTCCTACACCCTATCGCTGCCAACAACGTTGCCGACATAGACAAGGTAGATGGGAACGGTCGTTTCTAGCTTGTTGGCCGTCATCAGACAGTCATGCCTAACCCCGAGGTAGACAATCCCGGGGCTCGAGCCAACGACCTGTTGGTTAGATGTCCAACGTCCTAACCACTGAGCCAGCCACGGGCTCGTTGCCCGGTTAGATTAACAGTCGTAGGGAGGCTGTTCTGTCCATATAACGCGCCGCTGTGCAGTTGATGGCAGGACTCGAGAGAGAGAGAGAAGGCCTCAAGGCCCAATAGGAGGAGAGAGTTCTGTACCACGATCAGTGTTCACGCACTTACCATCTGTCTTGGACGTTGGGCTCGACCAACCACGATCACCGCCCTGCGATCGATAATTCAGACGTGAGACGCCAACCGGTCAACCCACGGCGAACTATCGATCGCCTCATATGATAACACGTTTTCGTTGAGGGTTTATGTATGAAGTCAGATCTCACTGATAGGACGGTGAAATCTCTTATCTTATGAGTCATTGCGTGAAAGTCAAATATTTTGCAAATAATGTTCTTTTGAATTACCCCACTTTTAAGGAGATTCAGGAGATCCGTAGCTGCTCCAGCGTATAGTGTCAATTTATAAGATAATTTGGCCTCTTCCACGATCTTCTTCATTATGTCCACTGAGAGACCTGTGAGACTTGACAAGTCGACGTTAGCGGGTAGGTTGTTCAGTTGTATTTTGTCGTCATTTATCATGACGAATGGTGTCGCCTACAAAAGGCAATAATAGCTTTTATTAAACCATTTACAAGAAGACTAACAAGTTTTCTTTTTCACAGTTGGGTCAATATGAATTATTCAAAATCTGCCAAAATATCAATAAATTACGTGAACCTAGTAGTCATCTGGTGGATTTTGGGTGAATTACTTAGGAAATCCTGCTTGGGCAGTCAACTTACTGTATCAGATTTGGTGGATTCCAGACGTTGCAGTAGGTTGGGCGGGTAACTTGACCCAAGTGTGATAAAACTCGCGTTGTCCGGCGGGGCCTCGTAGCTCAGGTGGTTAGAGCGTTGGCTGTACTAAAGCCTTCCCCCTTACTGCGTGGGTTCGAATCCCACCGAGGCGCCGAGTTTTTCACAGTTGGGTCAATATGAATTATTCAAAATCTGCCAAAATATCAATGAGATCTAGGTTTCTCTCAAACACACACACACGCGGCAGTTCAACCGTCAATTCCGATGATGTCCACCGTGTTCTGCACAGCAAGATGCAGCAGGCAAGGCGATTTGCGCGTGACATAGTTTATAATGAATGTAGACTTGAACTGCATCTATCACACTCTCTCTTCTCCACTCCCCGCCTGGACCCGGTTTCAAAACATAAACAAGAAGACCGGAGGCGGGGAGGACGCTGGTAGTTGGCACGGTCGGACCCGCACCTAGGCGTGCCATCACACCCCCTAGTCCACAACATACACTTGACCAGAATTTTCTAACCAACAACAACAGTGGGGGCTGGCGCTGTCGAGGCCGCAACTAGACCTGCCGTCACAGCTGGCTTGAATTCCAAGAGCGGGAGTGCCATAAAGGTCACATTAAGAAGGAGCCATTGTAGCCGGACTCTTAAACCACCAGTAGGCCCTACACACAACACTGGACCGACCGCGATGTCCAAGTTATCCCGTCGGTTGGCAACCATCCAAGCCCCGGCTTTGAGCGCGCCGTGATAGCTTCAAGCGCACCAGATTGTTTATAGTATGAAAAATGCGCTGAGTCGCCTACTGCACGCTCCTTCCTATTGTCAGGCCCCAGTCACTGTCCGAGCCGGTCAGCTGACAGGTGTGGGAAATGGGCGCGGTGGCTGACATAGTCTAGTGACCTTGTCTGCGCGCGCCACATGCACGACCTGGCCCCCAAACACAAGCACCAAGATTTCATACAACGAGGCTTGAGCGGCGTACATCTCACATGCGTAAGAGTGCCGTAGGTCACGTTAAGAAGCAGCCGCTTCAGCCTGGCTCTCAGCCCAACAGTTCACCACTCCACTCAAACATACACAACTGGACAGAGTGCGTGGACTAAGTTGTGGCTTCAGTTAGCAGCCGCTCTCTTGGATACGCATGTGATCGAAGAGGCCCATGCGGTGAGTGAATTTGCGGAGGCAGTGGGGACAGTGGAGGCGAATGCAGCGACTGTAGGTCGGTGTTCCAGGCACTGGCTCGCCACGTTTTATGCGATGGATTCGCAAGTGACCGATCAGGCCCATGTGTGAGGTGAAGGTGTGGTCGCAAATGACGACAGGTATGGGTCAAGTCCACATCTCTTGCGTTGACGGTGTGAACGTTTATGTCCCCTTGTGCTTGTCGGCAATACCATTCTGCCTATATCATGCGCTACTGGGCCGCTGCTGGTTGGGCTCGAGGGAGAGCCCGTAAGGCACAACGGAACCAGTGAGTTCCGTATAAATGATCGGTCAGCCCACTACTAGCGTTTATTTTTGATGGTGCATCTGGATTATGTGCTGGAGTGGTGGTTACAGGAGCCACCGCAGCAGATGATGAGGCGATGGAGGGGAAGAAGAAGGAGTAGGGGGAGGAT
>CACRXP010000100.1:524091-622220 GCA_902702965.1 Spirometra erinaceieuropaei
GGGAATGGGAGTGAGGGTTCGGACGTGCGGTCAATGCTAATTGTCGGCTCGGGGGACGAGTATATTTGACGGGGGGTAGTCCGGATGCTACAGTTGGCCTTACAAGGCCGATTGATGCCTGGAACGTCGGATGGCAGCGTAAGCAGGTCGGGGGCGATTGAGCGTTGGCGTTACCGGGTAGGCGCAGTCGAGATTTGCGAGCCTCGCGTCCGGATTTGGCGGCGGTGATGCAATTGGCTTCGTAGATTGCTGCGTCGGTCTTTACTGTCCTCTTCCATGACAGTTGATCTCGAGCGAGGTCTTCCGAGTTGGGCTGGTTTACCTGCAGACGCTTCAGGGAGGTCTTTAGAGTGTCCTTGTGGCGACGGATTTGGCCTCCTTGGCGGCGGGAACCCGTGACGACATCTCCGTAAAATAGTCGTTTGGGTAGCCACTTGTCATCCATCCACAGGAGGTGGCCGCTCCAAAGCAATTCCAGCTGTCTCAGCATGGCGTAGACGCTGAAGATTTCCAGCTTTTCTAGTACACCCGTGTCGGGGATCCAGCCTTGCCACCTCAGCCTCAGTACTCGTCGTAGGCAACTGAGGTGGAAATGGTTGAGTCTCTACGCCTGCTTCTTGTAGACCATCCAGGTCTCCGTTCCATACAGCAGCGTCGGCAGGAGGACCGCCATGTATATCTTCAGTTTAGTGTTGAGATGACGGCCATGACGGTTCCAGACGGTGTTCCTCAGACGACTGGCTTTGGGAATCCGGCGAACCACTTCATCTTCGACTTTGTAGAGCGTGCTGCACAGGTAGGTGAGGTTGTCCATGACTTGCTGTAAGGCGTCTGTTCACATTGATATGGGGTGCGACGTAGGCAGAGTCGGGTGGTGGTTGATGTGTCACACACAAACACACACACGACAGTTCGACCATTGATTTTGATGATGTCCACCGTGTGCCCCACAACTGCAACAGCGGTGAGAGCAGGGACGATGGCTTGCGCAAGGGTTTATAGTGCCGGTGGACTTGCGCTGCACCTACCTACACTCTCTCCTCCTCCCCCGTAATAGCTTCCAGCGCGTAATAGCTTCAAGCGCGTCAGATTGTTTATAGTGAGGAGAAAGTGCGCCGAGTCGTCGACCTCACTCTCCCTTCCCACTCCCACACCCCAGCCACTGTCTGAGCCGGTCAGCAGACTGGAGTGGGAAATGGGCGCGGTGGCTGGCACGGTCGACTGACCATGCGTCACACACACACATACACACATACGCACGACAGTTCAATCATCGTGCCTGACGAAATCCACCGTGTGCTCCACATCAAGGTGAAGCAGACACAATGACTTGCGCTCTGTCATGGATACTCATAGGACCGATTAAACCCATAGAGTGTCCGCAAGCAAATAAAGCGTGTGTAACAGGTGTGTCGGGGGCACAGTTACTGACTCCCGGCTCTGTGTGCGATGGAATAACAAGTGGTGGTGTATTCGGAGATTAGAGGCGGATTGGTCATGTTGACATTGGACTGGGTCCGCAGATGTCCAGTGAAGCCGATGCGTGCCCGAAATGTCCGTTGGCATTGCGAGCTTGATGGCAGAGGCTTGGTGCTGACTTTTCTGGTCCGTAGCACTTGAGTCTTGCCGATCTCTCTACTAACCTGGCAGTAGCTATCACTCAGTTGACCTCCACTGTGCCATGCCTACCTATCTTGAGCGAGGTCCGTCAAGGTCCCCTGGTTGATTTTCAGGTATTTGAAGGAGATCTTCAGGGTGTACGCCCTGTCTGCGAAAACTTGCAGATACGTCGCTGCAGAACAGCCGCTTGAGCACATGCTCGTTGTCAATCCTCATGGCGTAACCGATCCGTCGCAGTTATATCTTCATCATCATGGTGCGGATACTGAGGACGCCGATTCCTTCCCGGATCCCAGTCTCTAGGATCATTTCCTGTCATTTCCCCACCAGTATTCTCCTGAGGCAGCAAAGGTAAGAGCGGTTGAGGTTTCTTGTTTGACCTTCATAAACATTCCACGCCCCCGTCCCGTAAAAGAGCTTTGCCAGGACTAGAGCCCTGTGCATCCTCCGTTTTTCGTTGAGTATGAGGTAACGGTATAGTATAGGATCCCACGCAGTTGACAAATTAAGCATGTACACTAAAACTCCGTGTGACTGCAAACATCACTTATAATTCACCGATCCTATTGGTTGAAATTTCCTTGGTTTCCTGACTGAATGTAAACTTTCAAAAATTAATTTTTGTACACTTTTCAAATTATCGCGTTCAGTTTCTTTGCCATATGAGTGCATACAATAATACTTTCGACAGAAATGTATTTATTTTTTGCATTCCGCCTGCTCTTCGTCCTGCGTGTTGTCCCATGTATAAAGCCCTCTCTACCTTCATTTAACGTACGACACGGTCCACAGGCTACCTCACGTTGTTTGGGGTCCTACACCCTACCGTTGCCGAGTAGGCTGCCACAACAGTTTCTGACGGAGTGCTTTAGCCGGCCGAAGGTCTTGCTGACGACTTGCGCTTTCGTCGTCGATCGTGATGTTTCTTGAAATGGTACTGCCAAGATAAGCGAATTTCTCCACTGATGTGAGGTGCGTACCACGAACGATGGTATATGGTTCGGTGTAGACAGCATTTGACGCCGGTTAGTGAGGGACCACTATCATCTTCGTGCTTGTGGTCAGACCGAGGTTAGGGCAGTCGGAGTCCCAGAGAGGCACATTCCGCTGCATGTGTTAAGCACGCAGTCATGGGCGAACAATAATTCGTGAACGCTGGCACTCGGTACCCTCGAAGATGCTCTCAGGCGATGGATGTTGAGAAGTTCTCCGTCGTCTCAGTAGTTGATGACGATTCCCGGCCGCTCCTCAGGGTAGGCGCCCATCAGCGTAGCAGAGAACATGAGGCTGAACAGGGTGGAGGAGCTAGTACGCAATCTTGCTATCCTCGTTATTCATGATGCAGGCAATCATTCCGTCGTGAAGTTGTTTTACCATCTGAGTAAAGGGCGCTGGATATCCTTATTTCAGCATACATTACAGTCTGAGTAACTCGCCACAAGTATTCGACGCCTATCAGCTTAAGAACATTCCGGGCTCCACTGTGTGCTGATCGTGGATTGGCTGTTTCTTGTCCAATAAAACTTCCGTCTGAATAACTCTTGAATACTCAGCCAGTCATTGATTGGACTACAGGCGCGAGCATGGACATCACGCCTTCTGATAACATAGCACGCGTTGATTGGCTGGCAAGTTCCAAGTCTGCAGCTCGCAGCCGGCTTGGCCTCCCGTGCCATGCGTAGCCGCGTTTTTCCCTCGCCTTAGGTCATAATCCCATGCCTTTTCTGTTCTCCATAGCATATACCACAAAATCTTACTAACTCAATTTTTAAAAAGGTGTTTTTTTTCTAAGAAATATGTAACCCATCTCAGTTTTAGAGGGAAGTGTTTATTGTCGGTAAAGTATGCATAAATGCATGAGTTATTTTTTAAAATAGGTCAGAATACAGGGAAGTAAGCAGACATCACCGTTTTGCCCGTGATGCTGGTCATGTTTTGGATCAAACTGCTGTAAGGTGCTGGGACTTACAAGAGCTGCGACTATCCTCAGCGGTCTCGTCCTCAACATTGCCAACACCTCTTCCTTGGTACCGTTATAAGCGTAAACAGGGGAGGCATTGATGATCGGTGTTTGACCAGTTTTTGCAACAATCGAACCATTCTAGAATTAAAGAAAATAACAATCTAAATTCTTGGAAATCGGAATTGAACCCACGCCCTACGGGGACACCACTCGCACCCCCATTCCCGTGTGTGCAACCAAAACACCAAAACTGTGCCTCCTGAAAGGGGTTTGTACAATCGTACGACAAGGTCTATGGAAAAGAACATGGGTAGTGGGAATACTCGTATTCGGTCACGAAATTCGCTGCACAAGACAAACCACAAATTGTCTAACTGCCAGCCAATTGACTGCTCAGCCGTCGTTACCCACGATATCCACCGTGTGTACTCACAGGGGGCTGGGCGCAAGGAGGGTGACTGGCGCGTGTATTAGTTTAAAGCGATAGTAGGCTTGTGCTGCATCTACCGCAGACTCCCCTGCTCAGCACCCGGGGGCCAGGATTCAACACAGAGCCAAGAAAACCGGAGGAAGGACAGGGCGCAGACGACTGGTGCGCTGCGGACCCGCTCCTAGGCGTTCCGCCGCACTCCCTAGTCCACTGTGTACAGTTGATCAAGATTTCGCACGACAAGGAAAAGAGGGACGGCTCGGATTCCAATCGAGTGGGAGTGCCTTTAAGGCCCATTACCAAGGAGCCATTGCTGCATGACTCTCCGTTCTGCAGGGTGGACTGAGTTATCCCGTTCCAAGTCAACCGATCAACTGTCTACTAACTAACCACCATCTACATGCTGCGAGCTGCTGACCAATTGGTTTAGTCAGATAGTCACCAAACAGGCGAATCCAGATTACTGTTTGAAAACCAATCGAAAGCACACGATATTTTTGGTGTTTTGGCTGCGTATACAAAGAGTAGTTCTAGTGTTAGGATGCTTCCAAAAACCTCGCTTCACAAATACACCGGGGGCTAATCCCTAAAAGAAGATAGGAGCCTCTAGGCACTCCAACATGAACACAGAACTCTGTTAACGTGCTTAGGACAGTTTCGCGGGAGGAGTTATTTTCACAGGCAAATGTCGGCGTGACAATGCGACCCTGCAAAACTCACAGTTTCAGGTCCTTCATCCTGACAATTCACAATCTGACTCGATTTATATCCTCACAATCTGTCCAGACGTATATTCCATGGCCAAAAGCCGTCCTTATAGAATAGAACTTAGGGGAATTTTGGCGCTCCATGCTTGTTTGGTAGAAAATCACACTGCTTTTATATTTTATGCCCTAAGCAAGGTTATCTTTCGGTTTTAAAAAGTTGCTTATTATGGGATTTTTAAGACCGTGCGATGTCAATACATACGACATCGCACATGCCCCTTTATCGGTGGTCCTCATGAAATGTACACCATAGTCCGCATCCATTGCAGAATTTTATGGACCCTATATAATATCTTCTTAAAGGCATAGAAGAATATTTGATTGTCCTTACACGGAAAGTATACACCTTGTATACTGAAATCGCTAAAGGGTAATGAAACGGCTGATCAGGTTCAAAATTATTCCGGAATCGGGGAACTTTTTTAAAACCGAAAGATGGATTCGCTTTGGACATAAAATGTAAAGACAGTGTGATTTGGTAGGGGGCGCTCACCGATCGTTCTTACGGAACTCACTCGTTCCGTTGTGCCCTATGGGCTCTCTCTCGAGCCCAACCGGCAGCCGCACAGCGGCGCATGATAAAGGCAGAATGTCATTACCGACAAACGAGTAAAAGAAAGCATATTTTGTGCGTGTCTTCTGTAAAATCAATTTGAATTTACAAGACCATCGGAAATTAATGTGAAAATTCATGCTAATTAAGTAGTCATTTTTTATCGGATTTGGTTTCTGCAGGACCTCGACAGAAAAGCAATTCAAAAGCCGACATCCTGCCAAGTTCGAATCATTATAGGATTACGTCGCACGATAATCAATATTAGATACAACCCCACCGCATTTCGGAATTTCTTCCAACATTTCATGAGGTCGGTCACTCACTGTATATTCAAAAGCACACATTCTGACGTGTCTGGAACATCATGAGCTTATGCTTCAAGTTATTCAGAGTTTTGGTTAACATTTACTAAGATCGATCCCCGACTGCAAGTAACATGCATATTTTCCATTGACATCCTCTGTCTCGTATCTGTGGGCGCGTCTTTGCTCCTGCACTGGCATAAATCTAATAATAAAGAGAGTATGATTCAGTCCTGCGCTTACATATGACTGCGCGGCTCCGAGATTCAGGTAGACAGAATAGGCTGTGCTCATCCGGGGTGTTTGGGGGTCACTGAGGTTGAAACTACCCGTAATGTTTGCCGGTGGTTGTACTTGTGCCTGTGAAAGAAGGAGAACGAATAATGACTGAAATGTTTGTTAGGCATAGTGGGCTATGTGGGAGATGACAGCGCACAGGGCGAGAGAGAAAAAATAAGTGTCCTGTCAAAGGGACAAAGTCACCAAAGTTTGCAGAGCGTTTTGCCTTGAGACGACAGCGGGGAAGCCTGAGAGTTGAGCAAAGAAATCAATAGTTGATTATCGTTTACTCATTAGGCGAGTGTATTTTTCAGCCAGAGCAGGTGGCTCGAAAAAGGTTCAATGCTTCAGGAGTACTGGTAAGTCCTGATAGGCATTGAGGTTAGTTTGTATGAATCGCGGCCAACGGCTTTGGGAGGGGAAAAGATGTTCGACTGGGGATGTACTTATTAGGGCTTCACAGGCATGGAAGAAGCGACGACTTCCTACTACGTCTTGTCCGTCATTCTGGATGCGAGCAGATTCAGAAAATAAAAGCCCAGGCGGTTTTCCCTCTGAGCTATCGCAGCAGTATGGCTGGACGTTGTTTATTTTGTAGATATTGCTCTGAGGACCTGCCCTCCATAAATAGTTTTTCATCAAATAAAGTTAGTATTTCTGGTGAAACCAAACAGCTTCTTTAAGAAGCGTACATTTGCCCATCCCTTACCGTGTCAAAAACTAGACGACTGTCTCCCCGTTTGTAGAAGAACTCGCTTTCTCAGTAACACTAAACACCGTGTCTGAGGCTCCATTGTAGGTGATAAGTTTGACCGAAAAAACCTTCAGTAGGTCCGCTAACTCGTGAAATATCAACCGGGGATTCCGAAATGCGTTTTCGCTTCAAAAAGATTAATTAAGTAGGGTTGTAAAACTAATCATAGTGCAGCAAAATTTTACAATAATTCAGTTACCCCGGGATGCCGGCTGCATGCAAAAACTATACTCTGTAAAAAAGGACTGCTTATTTGGCATGAATTTTTCTCATTGGTTTTCGATGCCCTTAAATATTCAATTATATTTCATGGAAAACATGTATTAAACTATTTACTTTTGTACTTACTCTGTAGAAAATCAGGTCTTGTTTCAATTTTATTCTCGAAGGGAAAGTATAATTCGGCTTTAAACAATTTCCAATTGGGAGATTTTCTAATACCGTGAGATGGCCGTTCATAAAACGTAGTCTCTGCATTTACCGATGTGGTTCTTAAAGTTAACAACATGGACCAAATCCACTGCTGAATTTAATGAACCCCATATAGAGTCCACTTAATGCCGTAGAGAATGTATGGTTTCCCATACACGGAAATCATATGGTTTATAGTTTTGAAACTCTGAATGCAAATGTAACGGCAGGTCGGTTTCAAAATTATTCGGGAATTGGAAAGGTTTTGAAAGCCGAATTTTACCCTTCCTCAAAGCATAAAATTAAAAGAAGACGTCCTTTTTTACCGAATGAATAAAAGTATGAATAGTGTTATGCATGTTTTCCACGAAATATAATTGAATTTTTAAGGGCACCGATAATCAATAAGAAAAATGCATGATACATAAGTAGTCATTTCGTACACAATATAGCTGTTCCATGCTTCCGAAAAAAGTTCGTTCGACAGCCTGCATCCTAGGGTAACTGAATTATTATAGAATTATGCTGCTTGATGATTAGTTCTCCAACTTTACTTAATTAATCTTTTCTTAACGAAAACGTATTTCAGAATTACGGTTGACATTTCATGAGTTAGCCCACCTACTGTATGTCTCTGTGACTTTATATTTGGGAGACTTCGCGTTGACGGTGCATTAATCCGTAACCCTCCGCTCCAGTTGGTTTGGAGAAAAGTGCTCTGTTGCTTAATCGAGAACCCAACCGTGTACGCAGTCAGGAGTATGACTATAAACATCGTCAGAGCACAGCTTTTTGTACGAAGCCGAGCAGAATCTCGACTGCCACCTAGCCGGGCAGAACTCAGGTACCAGTTAGGCATAATCGCAGCGTACCAAGTTTCTACGCTTTAGAGGACTTTGCTTTTCAGTACGCCCACGAGTATTCCTCGCGCAGTTTTTGGCACGAGTCCCATTTTCTGTCCGAATTTTCTTATTCAAACATTCAAAGGGCTTCTTTTCAAGTTCTTCTGTTAAATTTCAATGCAATCGTACAGTAGTTGTGCTAGCTCATGAAATGTCAGTCCAAATTCTAAAATGCGTTACCGACTCGAAGTATTACTTAAGTGGAATTGTACTATTAATCACCGTACAGCATAATCCCAAGATATTTCACGTACTCCAGGATGCAAGCTTTTGAACGAACTTCCTTCCGGCTATCTGTAAAAAATATACCTTGCAAAAACGAATGTTTAGTAAGTATGAATTTTTTTCATTGATTTTGGATGCCCTTATAAATTCCAATATATCTCACAGATAACATGCACAAAAATATTCATTTCTTGCTCATTTTGTAGAAAAGTACGTCTTCCTTAAATTTAATACCTAAATGAAGCATAAACAATCTTGTATTCGGGGTTTCCAAACTGCAAGTTGTATATATTCAGTGCACAGAAAATCACGCAGTTCTATGAGCTATTAAGAGGATACCATATAGGATTCATCAAATCTAGCAGTAGATTGTAAACTTTACAAGCAACCACAACGAATTCAGAAGCCCGATTTTTAGTGAAAGGGCATTTCACGGTCTTGAAAAATCTCATAATTAGAAGCTTTTTGAAACAAAATTCTTACTTTCATTCAAGTATAAAATTTGAAGAAAACTTAATGTCCCACAAAATGAGCAAAAGAATGGATATTCTTGTGCATGTTTTTTTGAAATGTACTTAGAATAAGAAGGGCATCCAAAATCAATGAGAAAAATTCATACTGATTAAATAACTATTTTTGCGGGATGAAGGTTTTACAGTATGTCGGAAGGAAGCTCGTTCCAAAGCTTACATCCTGGCGTACTTGAAAAATCCTAGGATTATGATGCACGGCAACTAATATTACAACTCTAATTAAGTAATATTTTCGAGTCGGTGGCGCATTTCAGAATTTCGACCAACATTTTGGGAGTTAGCACATGTACTGAAGTAGTAAATAAGCATTTAAAATATTCCTCTGCAAACGGACGTTTTACTTAAACATGCATCGGGAAAGTAAATTCAAGTTAGAAAAGTAGATTTTTGTCGCAAATTTACTGGTTAACTGGCGTTTCGAGCAGTCGGGTCCGTTGTCCATTGTTGAAACCCACACTGCAAACAGATCGAACTTAACCTCAGACAAAGTGACAGAGAATTGCCAATCGGCAGGACATTTCCACGACTTAAGATGTCTAATATTCTAGTGTTCTTGTCCAAAACCTCCGCTCGAGGACTATCACTCTCAGGCAATGCACAGCCCTCGAGCTTAGGACCACATTTAGCATATTTGACGCAGAATCCACAGAATTCATCCCCGAACTGGAATCCTTACTACAACTAGCATGGGCGCTGAAACAGGACAGAGACCTGAAGCTCTAGTGAAGATCGGAAAGGACCCCAACATTCGGAGTGCCAACACCTCAATGCCGATCGATATTCTGTCTGTTAAGGACTGGCCGCAGCCGGGAATGGTCAAGTTGCCCGCTCCCGACCCATGCCCGCAGACACTACAGCAACAGCTGGCTCTAACCTTGAGTAAACAATTGCTGTTCCTGCCTTCTGACCTATTTGTACTCTCCTGCCAGACAGTCAAGATTAACCTCCAAATTTCATCTTTCTGACTCTTGATTTAGATAAACCCTCGTTGTTAGCCTGGCGCACATCAACAGTGCAAAAAAGCACACCGATGCTAAGTGAAATTCTGCGTGAAGGCTGCTGCTTCTGTCGGTGTATCCGTCCTCGCCCGATGCCGGAGATCTCAACTGAGGCATTCCTTGAGTCAGTTAATCGTCGCAGAGCCGTCATGAAAGCTGATAAACGGGCGTGTAAAAACAATGTCGTATGGGAAAACGTTAAAAGAGGACGTACCGGACAGACATAACATTTCCCACTGAAGTAGGCAAAGGCGATGTCTGCTGCATCAACGGCCAATTTATCGGCAGCTGAGAGACTGTTGATCTCTCCGCCGAGGTTCCCGTAGCCGAGACCGATCACTGTTACGTTTGCATTAATAACAGTGATATTGGTTGGCAAGTTGGGCAAAGGGCCGTACTAAAAGAAAAAAAATGCATTGCAGGTATTCACATAGGTACTCAAAGCCATGAAATTATTCTTTGCTCGGCTGGCATGCAAGACTGCCTGTTGCCGTTTTTCGATGTACTAGTTCAGACAAAAGGCGAGGTGGGGACTAAAAATTGTGGTTTACAAAAAGGCGACGAATACCTCTCGTAGTCTATGTTGCCTTGACAGCCATCCTCTTTCGCATAAACGCATCTGCGTGAGAACACTCCACCGGCATGTAGAAATCCATTGCAGCGAGCCAGTCGACAAGAAGGCCGAGGTCCAGTTCCTACGGAAACTCTTCACAGTGAACCGTTACCCCAGGAATTTTGTTGAAAAGTGTGGGTGAAAAA
Organism: Spirometra erinaceieuropaei; assembly: GCA_902702965.1. NCBI lineage: Eukaryota > Metazoa > Platyhelminthes > Cestoda > Diphyllobothriidea > Diphyllobothriidae > Spirometra > Spirometra erinaceieuropaei. The sequence goes on from CACRXP010000100.1 coordinate 534,591, forward strand.
CCCCGGGGAAGATAATTGAAGGGGCAACCGAAACCGAATTGCTGGCGTGCAGGGCCGTACATAGCTGGCACCCTGAAGGGTGACGGTTCAGTCTAAATGCAGGGCCTCGTGTCGCCCTTCTAGGTCAAAAGGTCTGAAAATGTGTGCTATGTCAGGATCAGCAAACCCTGGAACTCGCAGCCTGGTATGCGCTGGCAGTCCCTTGACATCTGGTTCCCTGCCAGTAGATGCGCTTGCGCTTCTGCTGGGTATACAGGTGGTGGACATGGCTGCGCAGTCATCATCCTCGTCCTTCTGACCCTTGTTGGGGTATTGTTATTGGTGAAAATTCCTGGTCAAGTGTATGCTGTAGACCAGGGGGTGTGATGGCACGCCTAGGTGTGCATCAGGCTGTGCGAGCCACTTGGGCACCCTCCAGTCTCCGGTTTTCTTGAATATGTCTTGACCCCGGATCCAAGTGGGGAGGGGAGAGTGCGGTGGGTGCTGTGCAAGTCCACTCTCGCTATAAACCAATTCACGCGCAAGTCACTGTGCCTGCTTCATCTCGCTGTGAAGCACACGGCGGACTTCGTCGAAATCGACGGTCGAACCGCCGTGGGGCAGCAGCCTTAAAGACTGAAAGTCTGGCTACAATGGCTCCTTCTTAATGTGCCCTCCATGACACTCCCACTCCATGGGTCCCGAGCCGGCCCCCTCCTCTTGTTGTCTAAAATCCCGGTCAGTGCATGTTGTGGACCAAGGAGTGTGACGGTACGTCTAGGTGCGGGTTTTCGACGTGCCAGCCAACTGCGTCCTCTCCCGTCTTCGGTCTTCTTGACTACGTTTCGACACCAGGGCCAGGTGAAGGAGGAGGCGAGAGTACGGTAGATGCTGTGAAAGCCTACTGTCCCTTTAAACCATTTCACACGCAAGTCACCGTTCTTGTACCTACGCTGCTCTGGTGGACAACGACGGTCGAAACAGTCAATATAAACACGGGCAGCTTAGAAAATTATCAATCAGAAGTCAACATATCCCGACAGCCGAAATAAGTTCGGATTACATCCCGTGTGTATTCATTATAAAATATTTTGGTAAAGTGATCTTTTTTATTTGGCTGCGTGTTTACTAATTTGGTACAACTTGTCCTGGTTATGGCGCATTCTTCTGACTGGCCGATACATTCGAGAAAACGACAGGGTGCTTGGTATGATCATGAATCGGCCTCAATGATCTAAAAGCGTGTTTTAGTTCCTTCATATACTGGAATATCGACACCGCACGGCCCACGCATTCGAAAAGAAAGCTGTTCTGAAGGTGGTACTGCAACAGCCAATGGTTCGCTGAGACTGAATGCACTACTTATAAGTCCTAAGAGTAGTCCGAGTTCCCCTAACGGTCGCACAGCTTGCCAACTGTTTTACGAAGTAAAAGAAACGGGCTCGATGGTTAGGATTAGATCTCATCCGGACTAAAGTTCTGAACTCCTACGCGGGACCATCTGCATGATTTACACTGGATGGGATTGGCACGCAGCTGCACGTTTACTGATAGTCCGTCCGCGAGTAGGGTAATCTCTACCGAGTATTCATCTGGGATGTTCGTTTTTTGGGTGATATTAGCTCGATAGACCGGCTTCGCGAGCGCTTGCGGCTACGCAGCAGTCCTATCTTAAGAAAATCGCGGCCTCCAGAAATCTCTACCTCTTTCCGGGCATAATGATGAATCCGCGTAGGAATCCGAAAAATCAGACAAATAAAAGTATTATTCCGACAATCAAGTCCAGTTGTCAGTTAGTATTACGCAAGCAGTTGCATCAGGATTAACGCGGACATTAAAAACAAAAGTGACTTCAGTGGACTTACGGGAGACATGAGCACCCAGCGCATACTCCAGTCGAATAGATCGTACTTGTAGGCCTGAAAAAATATATTTATTGTAATGGTCAGCGGAGTTTGTGCAATTGATCTTCTCAATAGACAATGAAATGTGCTTAATTTCGATCTAATCTGATTTCCACCATCGTCAGCATAATATTATCATCCATACAATACAAGCGTTGGTGTGTTTTAAGAGATTTAATGCCCTAGTTTCTACTGGTGTACAATATACTGTATGGTAAGCCTTTTAAGGCTGACAAATATATACATCGACAGAAATACGAGCTCGTGCCTCAGTGGCCAGAACGTTAAATATCTAACTAACAGAAATCCGGTTCGAATCTCAGGGGCCGGCCATAACAAGCTGGCGACGGTTAATAGGCCAGACATGGGCATTTCAGTCTGTCTCGTCTTTGTCGGCATACATATGTATGTTTATCGATATGGGTGAAGATTCGAGGTCCATCAGGAACAGCCAACACACTACTCTGATGATGGAAACGAGAGGGTTTCCGAAAGGTCAGTTCAAATACACTTTAGTCCATGAATTCACCTCCCGTTCTTCTTCGTTTTCTTCGGGGGATGATAAACGCGATATGTATGTTTATATGCAGTGGATGGCGTAATTCACTATACTAGATGACGGAAATCTAAACAATCAGTTCCGGCTGTCTCAAACGTTTTTCACCGTATTTAATAGCTAAACGCCTTTCGGAAAAAGCCTTTTTCTCATATGGAGGAAGTTTTCAATTCTGCGTACACATCAACTTTACCATATATTCAGTCAATATCATATGCTAATAGCTACTGCAGACCCCATCAACAGGGGGGAGGGCATTTATGAAAGCGACAAAGATTTGTCAAAACAATCTTAAGTCATGTTGGACAAGATGACCGCACGCACGTCATTTGTGGAAACGCAGGAGCTTGTAAAAAAGTTGCGATTCGTAACGTCTAATTTTCCCCCCTAAAAGCAGTAATGAGGCCTACAGGTAGGTTTTCGCTTTAACGCATCTGTAACTCCCAATCGCATGAAAATATTGGTTAGTGGCCGCGTAAAAATTCACCATCAGGCATAGTTTCTGCTGATAAATAAACTAGAAAGGGAACGGATATAGCTTCAACCACTTGAAAAACATTTTAATACTTACATAGTCAATATGTAGCATATTTACAAGCACAGATCAGAGAATAAAAAGTAACATCCATGATGAAGAACATTGTCTTTGTTAGTACTCCACTCGCTTGCTCCCTCCCTCTCTCTCTCCCCCTCTCTCTCTCTACATGCATACATATAATGGTGGAAGATTGCTCACTGATCGTTCTTACGGAACTCACTCTTTCCGTTGTGTCTTACAGGCTCTCACTCGAGCCCATCCGATGGCTTATATGCCAGCAATGGCCATCCAAGTCTCCCTTGTCTTGGTCGGCAATAACATTCTGCCTATGTATGTACTAACATACTGCCTATATCATGCGCCGCTGTGCGGCTGCTGGTTGGGTTCGAGAGAGAGCCCGTAAGGCACAACGGAACGAGTGAGTTCCGTAAGAGCGATCAGTGAGTGTCCCCCCCCCCCACCAATGTTTATATATGTGTGTGTAGTTAGAAGGAGGCTATTGGTAAGTTCTTTCTGTCTGTACTATTAGTCACTGTGCGACCGCCGTAGAGACTCTAGATCGGACTCCAAAGCACAACGGGACGAGCAAGGTACTTATAACATAATGACAAAAATTCCGGGTTCTCCAAAAACCGGAGACTGGGTTTGCCGGCCGATGACTGCTTATAAGCCAGATACTGCCATCGCAGTCTCCCTTAACTGTTTCCGCATTCCTTTCAACATATGTATATATATCTGATAGTGAGAGGGCCCTTACTAGTCTGGTTAGGGAATATATTCGTTCGGATGTATCTTGAGGTTCAGTATAAAGCCTACGCGGGCAGTCGCATAACGGGCCGTAATATATGCGGAGGTGGGGCAACGACAATGAAATGGAATACTGATATGGCCATTCCTGACTTATTAGCAGTAAACAGACATCAATAACAAACTCCAAGTTTGCGGGACTTGACTTTTGAACTTGGGATCTTTGGTTATTGAGCATTTTTAGTCCAACGCTCTGTCATTGAGCCACGGGTGCCCTGTCCTGTCGGTTGTGATCGGTAGTATACACTCCTTTAGAATGCGCGTTCACCGATCGGGTTAGGAGAATTTCTCATCCCATTGTGCCTTGGATATAAATCTAGAGCCCTAGCAGGCAGCTGCATAGCGACCAGTTGTATATGGATATATATGTTATGGCAGTGGGCAATCACCGATCAGGTGACGGAACATGCTCGTTCCGTTGTGCCTTGGGGCTCATACTAGAACCCTCGCAAGCAGTTGCACAGCGACTAGTCGCTCTAATATGAGCCCCAAGTAACAACGGAACGAGCGTGTTCCGTAACCTGATCGATGAGCGCCCACTGTCATAATTGATATTCCTGATCACAACCGACAGGACAACGGACCCGTGGCTCAATGGTAGAGTATCAAACTCCATGACCAAAGGTCCTGGATTCGAATCTCAAGTGATCCACACTTGAAGTTGGGCATGACTGTCTGGTGACGGCTAAAAAGCCAGAAATGGCCATTGCAGTCTTTTTGTCTTTGTCGGCGCCATCTCATACTTATATATATATGCATTAAGTGTCGTAATTCATTAAATTTTAACCATCATTCTCAAATGCGTTTTCGTCTAGGAACGATTACCTACAGTGCGTGACCTATCTCATGAAATGTTGGCTGAAATTCTGAAATGCGTTTTCGATTAGGAAGGATTACTTGGTCGCGGTGGTGATAATGATTATCTTAAGGCATACTCTTATAAGATTTTGGACTCGGCAGGATGTCGGCTTTTGAATGCACTTCTTTTCAATCTCCTGTAGAAAGCGTGCTCGGTAAAAAATGACTACTTAAGTAGTATGCATTTTTCCCATTGATTTTCGATGGTCTTGCAAATTCAAATATATTTTATAGAAACCATAAATAAAAGTATGCTTTCTTTTAGTCAATTAATAGGGAATCATGTCTTCTTTATATTGTATACTTAAGGAAGGAGTATAATTAGGTTTTAAAAAAGTTTTTTAATTGCCGAAAAATTTGGAGCCTGATCATTCGTTGCATTAGCGCTTAGTGATTACACTCTACAAAGTGCATGCGTTCCGCGTAAAGAAAATCCCATATTTTTCTGTGTTATTAAAGAGATATCATACAGGGTCCATAAAATTTTGCAATGGATGCGGACCATGTTGTAAATTTCATGAGGAGCAGTGGTAAAAGGCCAGGTACGATGCTATGTGAATGGACATATCGTGGTCTTAAAAAGTCTCATAATTGGAAACTTTTTTAAAACCTAATTATACTCCTTCCTTAAGTATAAAATATAAAGAAAGCGTGATTTTCGATTAATTGACTGAAAGAAAGCACATTTTTGTTTATGGTTTCTAAAAAGTATATTTGAATTTGCAGGGCCAACGAAAATCAATGGGAAAAATGCATGCTAATTTAGTAGTCATTTTTTACCGAGTACGGTCTCAACAGGAGATTGGAAGGCAGTGTATTCAAAAGCTGACACACTGCCAAGTCAGAAAAGTTATAAAATTATGCCGTAAGATAATCAGTATTACAATCTCGACCAAGTAATTCTTCCTAATCGAAAACGCATTTCAGAATTTCAACCAACATTTCATGAGATCGGTCACTCACTGTAATACTCATTATGCGGGGAACTACGTACTTTTAGAAGAAGGATTCAGATGAATTTCAAGATATTCGAGCACTTTCCTAGACGCTGGTACGCTTATTCTTAGAATATAAAACCTGTATGTTTGCTAATGCAGATTCTAAAAAATAGCAATTAAAAATCGTAAAATTTCTCGACCATCAGGGAATTTATTCACAGGGATCTTTGAGGTTGCGAAGGTAGGTCCTACTGAGGGTAAATGAAAAGGAGTCCTTGCAACCTCGAGTATATTTAAATCTAGTTTGATTCGATTCTTTAATTATTCTTCAAATCTTTGTGCATTTGTCGTACTAAATACTCCTAAGATATTTCAGTTACTCCAGGATGCCAACTTTCCATTGCGCTTTGTTCCAGCCCCCTGCAAAGATCACAATAGCTTAATAGTGGTTACTTATGTGACATAAATTTTTTCCCGTCTCTTTTCTGTGCCCATATAGATACAAACACTTTAAAAAATGTGCACAAAAATGTCCTTTTTGACCTTACATATTCAAGCAGCGCGTTAATGTCGTCTGTGTTGAGCAGAGCAATCACGTTTGTTGGCTGCTGTCCCCCAATAATGCCCCCAAGAACCGCTGAATCCGTAGATTTTGTGTACCAAAAGACGTTCATTGAGGTCTCCAAATTGGCTGCGCCATCAAGTATTTGTTCAACTAAAAGACAGTGGAAGTTTCCACATCAAGTTCTTGCCAGTTTTTTCTACCATCTTCAGTGCTTGCTGAATCCGGTCTGCACAGTACTTAGAGGGCAGACCCGTATCTGCTATTGACTCTGATGATGGGTTCGATCAGGAATCCGAAACGTCAGGCGAATAAGGCTCTTGTCCCAGCGATCGTGTATTCTTCACAAGTGCTTCCTGGGACTCGTCTCCTCGCTTATATTGATTTTTGTTTTACTGGCAAACGTAAGCACCCCATCTGCCAGTATTTCGAGTGTTTTTACAACCTGACTGCTTTTTGTGTTAAACTCTATTTTAAAATTGAGCTTTCGTCTTACGCAAAAATCACGTGGGAGGGTGTAGAATAAAGAACAAATGTAGACATTTTAGTAGTGCCAGATTCTCGGGGAGGTACAGGTCGGCGAATGGGCCGACTAAACACTCTGTAGAACAGCATCCTCGTCGAAAAATATGCTAGACGACTCTCCACAGCTTTTCCTTACCCCGCGCATATACTTAATCCTCACCCAATCATCACTGCGGCAATGCTTAAACCACGATGCCATAGGGGCGCTTACCGGCCGTTCTTACGGAACTCACTCGCCCCTTTGTACCCTACGGGCTATCGCTCTCGAGCCCAACCAGCAGCCGCACAGCGGCGCATTATATAGGCAGAATGCTATTATGGACAAAGACAAGGGAGGCTGGAATGGCATTTCTGGCTTATTAGCCGTCATCAGCCAGTCATACCCAATTTCGAAGTGTGAAACACCTGGGGCTCGAAATCGTGACCTGTTAGTTAGCAGTCCAAAGCCTCTAACCACTGACCCACGAGCCCGTTGCCCTGTCGGTTTTCGATCGGGAATATACAATGTTAGAAGGGGGTGCTCACCGATTGTTTCTACGGAACTCACTCATCCCGTTGTGCCTTAAGGGTTCTCTCTCGAGCCCAAACACGATCATGCCACTCGGTAATAGCATTCTGTCGGTAGTACCTGCCCCTGTGTTGCTGCTGGTTGAGCTCAGGAGAGAGCCCGTGAGGCACAGCGGGACGAGTGAGTTTCGTATAAACTATCAGTGAGCGCCCCCACCCTCTACTATTGTATATTCCCGATTGAAACCGACAGGACAACGAGCCCGTGGCTCAGTGGTTAGAGGCGTAAGGCTTCTAACTAACAGGTTGCGAGTCCAAGCCCCAGGTGTTTCACATTTTAGAGTTGGGTATGACTGGCTGACGACGGCTAATAAGCCAGAAATTGCCATTCCAGTCTCCCTTGTCTTTGTCGATAATAGCATTCTGCCTAATTCATCTACGATGAGAGCTCACCGTTTTTGCTACCGTACCCACCAGTGCGAGATACGAGCGTGTGTCCAGGTCACGTGCAACTGCAACCAGTCACTGAAGACCAAAATATCGATCGCTGCCACGGTGTCAACCAACCGAGGAGCTGAGTCGCACAAGACGCAAGCAGTCAGCTGACAGCGTGGGAGGGTGTTCCGGTCGTTACTACCACCCCGAGTAGACTGCTAACTGGTCACCTCGACGCCACAGAAGATCACCGTTTTTGCCCTACGGAGTTCAGTTATGTCGCAGTGCCGGAGATATGCAACGTACCACAAGAACGAAGACAGCTGCAGTGGCACGAATACACTTACTCCTCGACGTTGATGGCGCTTTTCTCAGCGGGGAGATAGAAGCTTTCTGCGCGATAAGTGTAAAATCAAAGCAACGTGATGAGAATACACAACCAGTATGCTAAGTGTGGAGACACCCCCGATTATCTACCACAGTCCATGGCCTTTTGAGTCCCAGAGCCCTCGTTTTCTCAGTGAGTCAATCAGCTGGTGATGGTGGTGAGGTTGATAATGACATGAAGGCCCACGTCTGAGCGTGCTACTGTGCCCTCTCCCACGTACGGCAGTGGACTCAGTTCAGTTCAATAAACGCGTGCGTGAGCCAGACTGACTCCAGATTGGGTCCAACGCAGCCGGTCGTGGCGACCACTGCAAAGACAGAAACGCATGTGGAAAGACCTAGGTACTGTAACTTCGTGAAAATAATGACGTAAACCCACTAACATGTCCTATGAGTGGCGCGGTCAGTCTCGCAAGCGGGTATGGGGTCTGTCTTACTTCCACGAGTTCCGGGGCACGGTCGATCTGTTGACCTGCACACCACCACCTGCCTCTTTACCTCGCCCAATCACAAGCCTACTTGACCTCGTCTGTCAGCGATTGTTGTTCACCCACACTGCACATTCACCGACGACACAACGGTTCGACCGTCGATCCCGACGATGCCCACCGTGTGTTACACAGCAAGGTGCAGCAGGGACGGTGACTTGTGCGTGAATTAGTTCATAGTGATAGACTTGCGCAGCATCTACCACACTCCCACTTCCCCACTCCCCACCTGGACCCGGTGTCAAGACAGAGCCAAGAAGACCGGAGGCGGGGAAGGGTTCAGGTGTCCCACGACACGGACAGACATCTTGCAAACGGTAAACATGGATCACATTACGCCCTGGCTTGCATAGACATTAAATGATGTCATTTTAATACAAAAGATTAAATTACCTTCGAAGGGATTCGCAACAGTTGCTAAAAATGAAAGAAGGATACAGTTAGTTTCAGTTCCCGGTACTTTGACAAAATTCACAAAAATTCATGCCTCATCGAGTAATTTTACCGTGAATGCATCAGTGAATGTATGCGAAATTTTTATTTGCATACATAACTTTCAAACCAACAAACAAACATTTAAACAGAACTTTTGCTGATATAGAAAATAGTGCAGATAGAAGATCGTTGGTGCCCCCCCTACCACAGTTGATATATCCGATCTCAACGGACAGGGGAACGCGGTGGAGGTCTGACCCACAGAACGGGAGCTCGAACAGCAGAGCTTCAAAAACTGGGGTTAGGTATGTTTGGCCTATGACGGCTAACAAGCCAGAACTGGCCATTTCAGTCTCCATTGTCTTTGTCCGTACTCTCCTTCTGCCCATGTGTGTAGTTCTGGAGGTGCGCTCGCCGATCAGGTTAGCGGACCTACTTGTTCCATGCTGTCTTGGGTCTCAATTTAGAGCCCTACCAGACAAAGACCAGCGAGATTCTGTGATGATCTTTTCCGGCTTACTAGTCGTTGTCAAACAGCCTTATTTTTCCGTCTGTACTACTAATCGCCGTGGGACTGCTTACGGGGCTCCAGATCGGGCCCTAAAGTACAACAGACTAGCATGTCTTGTAGCCCGACCGGCCAAGGTACTTCCAATATAGTTCATATTTATATTCATATATATACGTACATAGAAATACGGACGTCCCGAAAAAAACTTTATAGGGAGGAGCTAGAATTCTTAAGGAAAAGAGTATAACTTTATCACGCGACGAGCGTCTCCTAGAACCTGATCGGTGAACGCACTTACAGCGCATATATATATATATATATATATATATATATATATATATATACAGTAGATGTGCTAACTCATGAAATGTCAACCAAAATTTCGAAATGCGTTCTCGTTTCAAAAAGATAAATTAAGTAGTGTTGTAAAACTAATCATGATGCAGCATAAATCCATAATGATCCAGTTACCTCAGGGTGTCGGCTTTCGAAAGAACTTATTTTCGTCTGCATGCAACATCTATACTCTGCAAAAAATGACTACATACGTAGTATGCAATTTTCTCATTGATTTTCGATGCCCTTGAAAATTCAATTATATTTTATGGAAAACATGCATAAAAATATTCATTCTTTTACTTATTCGGTACAAAATCACGTCTTCTTCCAATTTCATACTCAAAAGAAGAGTATAATTTGGTTTTAAAAAGTTTCTAACTGTGAGATTTTTTAATACCGTTAAATGGCCGTTCATGAAACGTCATGTATCTGCAGTTACGAATGTGGCTTGTAAAGTTAACAATATTGCCCAAATCCACCACTTAATTTTATGAACCTCACATGGTCTCCTCTTAACACCCTAGAGAAATGCATATTTTTCCGTACACGGAAAATATACAGCTTGTAGTTTTGAAACCCTAAATGCAAGTCTAACAGCAGGTCAGGTTCAAAATTATTCGGGAATTGGAAAAGTTTTATAAAACCGAATTATACCCTTAATATACATATACTCTACATATACATATATACTACTGAATAGCTGAGGTTGTATGCCTTCCGAGATGATACAATAGAGAGAGAGAGAGAAGGCTCATCAGAAAAAACCGAATTGCACTCGATTTTTCCGACGAGCGCTCTCTCTCTCTCTTCATATATACTACTGGCTCCCCGTGGATAGGATGTAAGTCTTACATGGTTTTTTTTCGTTGGACCCGATGGATTTCAACTCAGATACTCAAACCCACCTCCAAACATAACCTGAGAAGATTTGTGTCAAATAATTCAGTCCAAGTTCGCAAATTAAGTTCTAAGGTTAACGTATGTTTATTTGTCCTCGTATGACATCTAAAGGGTGCGTAAAACATATGTACCATTGACGAACGTAATACCACTAATTACATCATCTATTTGACATCTTTTTAAGTGGTCACACAGGCACTTAAATGACTTAACTGGTAGATCGCAGAACAACCTCAATAGCTCTCGCGTATACGCAAAATATCTAGGACTTTAGAGTCATTCTGAAAGCGCAACTAGGTGCCTACAGTGCAATCCTATTAGCATCTCGACGAAGAATGTTTCAGGAATTCGGGATTTCTGCCTATAAAACTGTCATAGATTCGAAAATGAGAAACGACAGCGAGTGAAGCTGACCAACTAAGCTCACCTCCATCGAGAATGCTCGTAATGACTAGGAGAGAGCGTTATTTGGATTTACAACTCGGAAAGTTATCCTTCCTATATGGACGACACCTTCCTTATCAGAAGGAGCGGCGAAACCGAACAGTTGTCTCAGAGGCTAAGTAATGTCCTCATAGATTTAAAATAAACACAGGAGCCCATTTCTAGATGTGACCAACAGCTAATGTCCATAAAAAAAACAAAATACAGTGCCGAAGTCGTCCTCTGTCATGGAAACAGTCACCCCGCAGCTCACGAAAGAGGCTGCATCCGAGCCCTCTTCTGCCAGGCCGTTCGCTGTTGCAGCAGGGATAGCCTGCTTAGGAAAGAGCTGACTCTTCTGTACCGGCTTAACGAATAGTCGGTCAATTGTGTTAAAATCTGCCCCAAACGTCAGGGACAGCCATGAGGTCGCATCCATCCTAGTCAAGAAATTGTGCAGTGGAAATTCCTCCCCCTCACCCCCACCCACTAAAGCAGACATGATGGCCGCCCAATCAAATGGCTATGCGTGGTGTCGTGGGCGAGGACCCACGTTGCCCTTGTGTATTCACCTAAGATTTGTCAGCACAATTGGATGAATGTAGCACAATCTTACGCTGGCGCGAATAGTCTGTCTCACGTGACGGTCTCTGGTGTCGTACTTTCCTTCCCGCCGCGAGCACTCCTGATCTGGCGTGTGTCGGCGCTCTGGCGTCTCTCGAGTGGTTCCGGAGATATGCGGCGTCGACTCTCTCTCTCGTCTGCGGCTCGCGAGACCGGTGACTCAACCTTCACGCACTGATCTCATGAAATGCTAACTGAAATTCTGAAATGCGTTTTCGAAAAGGAAGGATTACTTAAACGGGGCTGTAAAATTGTTTAGTTTGTGACGTAATTCCGTAATGTCTCAGACACGGCGGGATGTTGGCTTTTGATTGCACTTATCTTCAGCCGCCTGCAAAAACCGTAGTCGGTAAAAAGCGACTACTTAAGAAGTGTGCATTTTCTCCGCCGACCATCGACGACCTTATAATTTTAAAAATATTTTTTTCAGGTAACGTGCCTAAATTAATCTTTCTTGTACTCATTTGGTAGCAAATCACGCCGTCTTCAGAATTTTTTACTCAAAGAAAGGGCATCATTCAGTTTTAAAAGAGTTTCTAATTATTAAATTTTTTAAGACCTTGCAATGTCCATTCGACTAGCATCCTATCAGTTTGTTAACTAATGATCTTGACTAAGTATACAACACAGTTCCTATCCGTGGAAACATTTCGCAAGCCATATATGGTATTTTCTAATGGCGTAGGGGAATGTATGTTTTTTCTTTGTACGGCGAGTATACAAAAAAGTTCAAAGGCGAATTGTGTTCGAAATTATTTAGGAATAGAAGACCGTTTTAAAACCAAAAGACACTCCTGCTTCGACTAAAAAAATTAAAGACATGATTTGTTACCAAATGAATGGAAAAAATATCATTACGAAGTTTCTTCATAAAATATATTTTAATTCACATTAGCAACGAAAATTGATAGATAAAATGCCTTCTTACTAGGTAATCATTTTTTTCGAATGCGATTTTTTGCAGGCAGACAAAAGCCAACTTCCTGATATACCTAATATATTACGAGATTACGTCGCAAACTAATAAACATTACAGCCTCACTTAAGTAATCCTTCGTAATCGAAAACGCATTTCGGAATTTCGGTTAACATTTTATGAGAGCGGTCAGAGAGTGTACTTCCCTGTCGTTTTACTCTCTTAGGAGAGCTCTCTCAGGGCGATTGTGTCATACCCAGAAATCAGGCAGTTTTGAGGTTTCCAGCCAGCCGGAAATCCACTTCGACTGGCAGGAGAGACAGACTGCTTTCTTGTGTTTGCATTGCGTAGGGGAGTGAACTATCGGGGGGGGGGGACGTTGTGAGTCCTCAGATTACGTGGCATTGGCGTGTCAAACAATAAACGGGTCGGACATGTGAATAAGGACCCCCAGTACTGCAGGTGGCCTTATGCCAACTTCCAGGGGGGGGAGCGTGCCTATTCCAGAGCTCTAACCCTAACCAGTCTGTAATTTAGCGCAAAGCCACCTGTAATTCAGGGGGGGGAGATCTATATTTCCGTGCCCCACCGTAAAACGTAACAAATATTCTACTACTGGGCCAATGTCAGGTTGGAAGTTGGTTTGTTTGGGTCGGAAGACGAACCGGCGTATGGCAAATGGTAGTCGTGGAAGGACGTTAAGTCAGCAGTGTCCCTCAACGACCACGCCGGACAGGCCAATAGGTAAGTCGTCAAATGCTTCGAATTCAAAATGTTCCACCTCAACTCCAGCGGTGTTGATGAGGTTGGATTTAGTTCTAGCACGTCACCGTCACTCCACATTTGACGAGGTCCTTATCAGCAACGAGCTCAAACCTGTATTATTTACAATTTGCAAGTGTAGCTCTGTGGTTAATCGTTCAATCCTGGGTACTGGTGGACGGGTTTGTCCAGACGGCCTAGGAAATGCGGTGCGTAAATGGTCAGATAAAACCAGAGTCAGGATTTCTGTCGCTCTCCTCTGAGCTTCTGCATTTTCTGACAACGTCGGGAGCGACAATTAAAGATGGCGGTGGCGGTGGTGGCAGCGGCGGCGGCGGCGGCGGCGGCGATGATGATGTTGCTGCTGCTGCTGCTGCTGCTGCTGCTGCTGATGATGATGATGATGATGATGATGATGATGATGATGATGATGATGATGATGATGATGATGATGATGATGATGATGTTCCATCTGGATCCACCTCTTAGAATACAGAATGGAGTCTGTCAGCAACGAATATTTTTCCATCGACAGAGGATGAAACACCTAGATAACCCTCGACCGGTAGATTTGCCAGTCGTGAAGAACAAACTTGGTCAAACCGCATGAATGCCTTACGTCGAAACCGCTGTAGTATTGTTCGAAGTCCGCAGACACACTCTCAAACAGAAAACACTACTAACCTGGGGTTTACTCAAATTCGGTCGTTAGTTTTTTATTGGCAACAACACCAACCATCTGTTTTCTTCCACTCATACAGAGCAATACTTGAATAGTCGTACCTCTTCCTCCACTTGTCTGTCTTTACTTAAAATCGCTAAGAAGCTGACCTGTATCTCACTTATTGCTCGTCGAGGTAAGCAATTCTCGTGTTAAAGAGTTCGACAGTTTGCGCTTTTTTAAAATGGAAATTCTGTTTGTCAAAACATATGCACAACACAAGAGAAGAGGCTTCAGACTGTACTTTGATCATCACCTCGAGATGCAGAAGTCAGTTAAACTGATAAGTGCTCACTGAAGTACTTTGGCAACGCGATGATTGTCTTCTCGCTCTGGGTGATGCTGGCGTAGTCACCCGTGTTCTGCAGCCTTCGTAGAAAGTTGATGTAGGCCACTCCAACTTCCAGCATGCCGGTCATGGAGATGTCCAGCGTGGAGGTAGCCAGCTGCACACCAGCGCCACATGTGCTATCCGGGGTCTGATTAAGGAGGTTGAGGAAGTAATTCTTCCCACCCAGCACGCCAACCACGTTCAGGTCCTTCAGGGCGACACTCACTGCAGATGGCAAAAAGAGCGAACAGACAGCATGTTATACGTGGGATTCAGTTGGGGAAGCTGGATAATAGATGACATTACACGCATTGGTGACAAAGGGAGGCAGTATAAGCGCGTTGAATGCGCGCAGGAACTCATACACTGCTGACGAGAAGCCCTAGAATATGTTTTTACAGAAGGATTTGCTTAAAGGCGGTGCCAAGATTGCAAGACACGAAGCCTAGTTCTGGGTCGTGACAGGCTGGTTTTAAACTGAGAATGCTTCAGCATACCTTTGACAGTCCTACTCGTGAAGCAAAGGTCTGTTTCCATCTACTCCGCCAAGGGTGCATTCATACGTTTTCGTACAGTAGGTAGGCTAAAGCATGAAATGTCAACAGAAATTCCGAAATGCGTTTTCGTTTTGAAAAGATTAACTAAAAAGGGTTGTAAAACTAGTAACCTGCAAAATAATTCTGTAGTACTTCGGTTACCTCAGGATGCCGCCTTTAAATGAACTTCCTTCCGGCTTCATGCAAAAACTACACTCTGTAAAAAATGACTACTTATGTAGCATGAATTTTTCTCATTGATTTTCGATGCCCTTAAAAGTCCAAGTGTATTTCATGGAAACATGCATCAAAATATTCATTCTTTTGCTCATTCGGTAGATAATTAGGTCTTCTTCCAATTTTATATTCGAAGGAGGAACATAATTGGATTTTAAAAAAGTTTTCCGATTCCCGAATAATTTTGAACCCGCTTTCCGTCACACTTGGATTCAGGGTTTAAAAACTTCGAGTCGTATATTTTCCGCGTACGGAAACCTACACGCTTCTCCACGGGTCTAAAGGGGGACTATATGGGATTCATAAAATCAAGCAGTGGATTTGATCCAGATTGTTAACTTTACGAACCACATTGGCAAATGCAGAGATATGACCATTTATGAAGGGCCATTTCACGGTATTTAAAAGTCCCACAATTAAGAACTTTTTAAAAACCGAATTATGTTCCTCCTTCGAATGTAAAATTGGAAGAAGAACTTATTATCTACCGAATGAGCAAAATAATAAATATTTTTATGCATGTTTTCCATGAAATACACTTGGACTTTTAGGAGCATCCAAAATTAACGGGAAAAATTCATGCTACTTAAGCAGTCATAATTTACAGAGTGCAGTTTTCGCATGAAGCCGGACGGAAGTTCGTTTGAAAGCCGGCATCCTGAGGTAACTGAAATATTATAGAATTATGATGCAGGCTGACTAGTTTTACAACCCTACGTAATTAATCTTTTCAAGCGAAAACGCATCTCGGAATCCCTGGCGGACATTTCATGAGTTAGCCCACCTACTGTACACAAAAAGTGCGCCATTTCTGGTAGTTTTACACAAATTGCTTTTCTCTTAGAGGTTCTAGCAGTTTCTAAATTACTAGTTAGGTAGGTTGTGTGAAGAAGCTTTCCTACATTCCTTCATGTTGCTAGAAAGACATAAAGCGTTTGAATGTGACTGGAGTGGTAAAACTATTCCAAGAAACTGCAGCTATAATTGTGTAATTATTTGCCATACTAACAGCACAGGCAGAAGTTAAAAGTCCAGACACGCGTGATTCGCCGATCTTGTGCCGCTGTCTGAGGCAATCGCGAGGGTTTCGGCTCATCAGTGGGTCCCGCAGCCTGTCCCGTGTGTTTTCTGGTACATAAACTCCAGTCTGAACTTGCCTTGTCTAGTTGCCGAGGAAATTAATGCGCGAACATGGAGTAAAACTTTCAGAACAGACCTTGTCAGGCACGGTTCGAAATGTCGTATGAATATTTGAGCTAATTTGCGTATAATGTGATCGCAAGTATATTTAACCAAATAATCCGGGTTTTCAGCTGATCTCAAATAAAAACATTCACTTTTATTTATAGGCAGTATGCTATTACCGACAAAGACAAGGGAGACTGGAATGGCCATTTCTGGCTTATTAGCCGTCGTCAGCCAGTCATGCCCAACCCCAAAATGCGGAAAACCCAAGGCTCGAACTCGCGACCTGTTAGTTAGAAGTCCACGCCTCTAACCACTGGGCAACGAGCCCGTTGCCCTGTCGGTTCTCGATCGGGAAGATACAGTGGTAGGGGGCGCTCACCGATCGTTCATACGGAACCCACTCGTTCCGTTGTGTGTGGGGTATGACTGGCGGACGACGGCTAAGAAGCCAGAAATGGCCATTCCAGTCTCCCTTGTCTTTGTCGGTAATAGCATACTGCCTATATCGTGCGCTGTTGTGCGGCTGATGGTTGGGCTCGAGAGAGAGCCCGTAAGGCACAACGGAACGAGCGAGTTCCGCAAGAACGGTCGGGTGAGCGCCCCCTGCCACTTTTATTTATGTTTGAAAACTTTCGAAATCTTAAAGGAGTCCATCTTCAATGAGGACAGCAGCGACAGAACAAAGCAAGTGGGGCCCGATATTTCTGCGACCAGTTTGCATGGAACGGCTATCCTTAGGCGCCCCGAAGGACCCAATCGGAGATATCATCGAGGATATGGCGTGCTCTACGATACGTGGAGACCACTTTATAAGTGACCGAGGGCAGTACTATGGGGTTAGGTGTTGGAATTGCACAGTGACCCAAAGATAACATGCAAAAGGACCGACAAAACCCCCCACGGAGCCACCTGCTTTAGTGCATATTGACGCCTGCATAAACTGTCCTTGCAAGCACACAGGTCAGACTGAACGTATGCTTGGATCGTGCATTGGCTAGCATTAGCTGGCTGCGCGGGGGTGACGAATTATCCCAAAATGGCTACCCGCAAATTTGGAACGCGTCATGAATTCAATTTCACAGCCGCCAAGCTGACTGCCCATACAGGAAACTAAAAAAGCCATTGATTAACTGAAGCTTGGGTCTCTCTAGAGAATTCATTCCGTCGATGCATTGAACTGGCATCCGCCACAGAGTCCTGCCCAGTCACCCCAATACCCACGGCACTGGTCGCTGATTGTTTTGTTGTTGCCCCAATCTCTGACAGTGGACTCGGACGATGTCTCTGACGATGACTAGGAAAACTAAACAACCGTTTTGGTGCTCGATCAATCTCCTTCTTTTTAACTCGAACATACACCTTGAACTCGATCATACGCTTTCATTAGGGGAGTGTTTTCATTCACATGCGTTAGCCACAAAGACAGGGACGACAGTGAGATGGTCGTGGTTGGTTTACTGACCGTGATCGGCGAGTGATACCCTATTCCTACCCCGCTATCCTATTCGAGGTTTGAATGCAGTTTGGACGACCATTGAGTGTTTGCATTCAACTTTCTACCTGTTTGCGATGTCATTTGGATTGACCCTAACTGGCGGTGGTGAACACATCCTCTCTCGGTAAAACTTCTCAGTGCTAATATTCTAGCTTCTTCGCGACATACTGAATGGGTCCCAAACCCAGAATTCTGAAGCAGGACGGAAGTGCCTATCTCCGTCTTACAGACAGCGCAGATCAGTGAACTTCGCCGACACGTGGGGTTCCAACCTTTCAGGCCTCCACATTCAGAAAGGAGTGGTTTCCCGTCAAACCATCGTATGAGACAGAAAAATTTTCAGAACATGCCAGACTAAATAGTGAATTATACAGGCAGCAAAATAGAGTTGATTGTAGGAAGGAACGTCGACAATGACAAGGGAGAGGGGGATGATCATTGTTGGCTCACTATCCGTCGCCAGCCAACAGTATCCTATGCTACAGGTTTTGTATTATCAACCCCCACCTCCTCCCACACCGCAGGATGATAGCTAATAGCGTAGGTGTTCAATCAGATGTTTCCAAAGCCTATCGTCTCATCTAACCTCTATCTCCTCTCTGTTTTCTTTTTGGAAAGTCGCGCTCGAATATCATCCTCCGGTCGCCAGTTCGGCCGTCGCCAAGGACGGTGCCAATAGTGTGTCCAATAGTGAGATGGGTACAGGTCGGCGATTTGCGGTCGAATTAATCTGTAGTGATAGCGGACTTGCACATCATCTGCCGCACTCGCTCCTGCCTTGCCCACCCGGGCCCGATGGCAATACAGTTTCATGACGACCGGAGGTGGGATCAGCCCGTCTACGCGTGCCGCACACATTCAGATGGATCACAAAGGAGAGACCGAAATTGTGTTGGCGAAATACAGTAGTTCGAGAAAGTGTTTGTATTCCAACGGACTGGCCTTCACAGCGACTGGTCCGCCCCCCCCCCTAATTGGCCGTCCAACTCTGGCACCCAGCTCTCTTGAGTGCAACTCCTCCCTCGACTGACCGAAAATTCTGGGGGAGGTTTAGGCGGAACTGTTTGTATACTGATTGCCTTAGTGTCCAGCATCCGACTGTGGGTTTTACGCTCTATAAATCACTGCAGCAAACAAATCACTAGTCGTCTTACGCTTGTGTGGACTCTGGAGTGAGATGGGCGTGCATAGATAGGAGGAGGAGGAGGAGGAGGAGGAGGAGGAGGAGGAGGAGAGCGGGGGAGGGCGGAGAGAGAAGGGCACCGAGGAACCGAAGGACAGAGGAAGAGGAAGGATAAGATGGCGTAGTTACTACAACCTTCTTCACGCGCAGACTGCATCTCCTGCCTGACAGTCGTTGCATTCAGTGAGCTAACCATAAGGCTGTTGTAATAACTGAAATTAGAGGAGGGCATATCCTGTTTGGGTATCCTTACTGCGAAACAGCAACATCAGTTTGCCATATACTACGTGTGGAGGTTCGTCTTGAGATAATCGAGCGGTAAGAACTCTTTGCGCATGCTTCCGACGTTGCTCAGACCGCTGTTTGAGGGAAATGATAACGGAGCAACCGGTCGCCCTCCGATACCTGCCAAAGGTTTAGTTCCAGGCAGTAGGCATGAAGAAGGGCGACCAATCTTCAGTTCATGCACGAACCCATCATCCGCGACAGGTTCAGGGGTTTTATTTCTGGCAGAAGGGATTTGATGTGCAGCCGTTTGCCTGCTGATTACTAAATTGGGATCGAGTTTTCTGACTACCGGGTTCCTTTGCCCGATGATGGACCTCCGATTTGAATCAGCAGTCAGTGTTCCAATACCCGTTTTACCTTATTCTCTGGCGTCGTCTCTGTGTTTGTACGAGAACCTGCTTTTACTTTACCCTCATATCTGAGCAGCGTGATGAAAGCAAAGGTCAAGCTTAGCGAAGAAAGAGCTGGTGACTTGCAGTTCCTTAAGCTGCACGGTCTGGTGTGCATACTACGTGGGCTAGCTCCAGCAATATGCGCCCGTCAGTCAACCTGCACGCAGTGTCTCTTTGCGCCTCCCACTCACATGTATGTTGGAGGCCACGCCAGGGAGAACAAAAATGCATCTCTATTATGCACCCCAGACCGAGTACCTAACGGCAGATTGGTCAGCGAGAACGATAAGGGACGGGTGTAGCAATCTTGATTTGCGCGTGAAGTAGTTTGTAGGGCGGGACAGACTTAAGCAGCATTTTCTCCCTCGCCGACTTTTGCCCGATGACAACACAGCGTCAAGACGACTGGAGTTGACAACCGACTTTGGACTTGAGAACCATAGATAAAAACCGGTGAGTGACTATTTTCAGAGTGCAAAACAAAGGAAACTTACTGCTCCTGAACTCTTCCAGGGCGATTCCATCGCTGATTGCAGGAAAATTTTGGAGGGTAAACGAATTTCCCCTCAGCCCTCCGGAGGCGTTGGCCCAAGCATTGAAGCGTGTCTGGGCAGCTGAACTGCTGACGTTTGCACCGTAGGTGAGAACTTGAATTGATTATTTAAAAAGAGAGAGGGATGTGAGTGAAAGCATACGACAAGCCAGACTTCTACCCTCCCCCCAATCCATGACATCGCACTGGATGATGAACTGTCTTTAGGGTTAGGAGTTAGGGCAACTACGGTAGATGGGCAAACTCATGAAATTTCAACCGAAATTCCGAAATGAGCCTTCGTTTCAAAACTGTTAACTAAGTACGGTTATAAAACGAATCATCCTGCTGCAAAATTTTATAATAATTCAGGTACCTCGGGGTGTCGGCTTTCGAATGAACTTCTTTCCGGCTGCATGCAAAGAGCATACTCTGAAAAAATGACTACTTATGTAGCATGCATTTTTCTTATTGATTTTCGATGCCCTTAAAAATCCAATCATATTTCATGTAAAACATACATAAAAATATTCTTTCTTTTGCTCATTCGGTAAAAAATTACGTTTTCTTTCAATTTTATACTCGTAGGAAGGTAGTGATTCGGTTTTGGAAAACTCTTCCAAATTCGGAATAATTTTGAACCCGACCTGCCGTTACACTTGCATTCAGGGTTTCGAATCTACAATCAGTATATTTTGGCGTATAGAAAACCAAATATCTCTCAATGGTATTAAGAGGAGGTACTATGGGGTTCATGAAATTTAGCGGTGAATTTAAACCATATTGTTAACTTTACGAGCCAAATAGGTAAATGCAGAGACATGACGTTTTATGGACGGCCATTTCACAGTATTAAAAACCTCACAGTTAGAAACTTTTTTGAAACCGAATTATAGCCTTCCTTCGAGTATAAAATTGGAAGAAGACGTAATTTTACACCGAATGGGCCAAAGAATAAATATTTTTATGCATGTTTTCCATGAAATTTAATTGTATTTTTAGGGGCATCGAAAATCAATTATAAAAATGCATGCTGCGTAAGCAGTCATTTTTTGCAGAGTATGGTTTTCGCATGCAGTCGGAAGGAAGTTCATTCGAAAGCCGGCATCCTGAGGTAACTGAAATATTATAGAATTATGTTTCAGACTGACTCGTTTTACAACCCTACTTAATTAATCTTTTCGAAACGAAAACTCATTTCGGAATTTTAGTTGATATTTCATGAGTTAGCCCACCTACTGTTTTTCTCAGCCACTCGAAGTACAACCGCGCATTCCTAATAGCTTTTCTTTTGCCTCCAAGTACTTGACCTCGTCGCCTATGCGTTAGCCGACCCCACCTGTAAAAACCCCTTTTATCACCACCGGTCCCCTATTACAGGTGGCTGGGGTTTATTTACTTCAGGTAGGACTGTTTAACCACATCTGACCCAGACCCCCCCACCCCCCAGTCTGACATCGCGCCGGATAGTGAACTGTCTTTGCCTCTGCCAGTACCTCAGCAGAACTGAACATAAAAAATGTTAGATCTGTGGACGAGAGGAGAATTTTTTCCTGATCAGGACAGAGAAGACGCGCAGGGAGGGGGGTATAAGTGAAGGTGTGGTCGTTTGTTTGTCGTCAAAGCTTGCAGTCATGTTTCCAAACAGAGGACTGGCCTTCAGCTAAACTTCTAACGCGGGCATGCTTTAAGTATCCCAGGGGTAATTTACGGAGAGAGAGAAAGTGAATGAAACAAATCAACTTTCTCTCTTTCGTTTTCTGACATGCCACGATTCGTCGGTTGTAATTAGAAGGTTATGCTACCTGATTCTGGACATCCAACTCCATCTTAGTCGTGTCTGATTATCGTTTTACTTCTTAAAGAGAAAATAAGATTAACGCAAGACCTCATTTTACTTTTCCTCTTTCGGACGTTAAGATTTCCATCTCAACTAGCTGGTAAATTCTAAAGCCTTACAGGACGAGGCTACCACTCGAAGGAGATTTCGAGACAAACTTGCGTTCGCAAGATAGATTCAGTCGGTGCATGTCACAGGCTAGGTTTCGGTTTTGGACGACTAGCAGTCGTTCGGTGGCTATGTAAAATCACCAGCACACTGTCTCGTCTTAATTCCTCTAGAGTGGGAGTAACAGTCCGCAGTTGCAGTCATAAGGCGTGGACCAATCACTGCAGACATCTACCTATGTAAGCCTGCGACTTAGTACCTGTTGGAATGGCCCCCTGCACCAGAAGCCCACACGGGGTAGGGGTCGATTAAGCTGTCCTGGTTCCAAGTGTGGACGAAATATGGGCATTGTACATAAAGGAGGCCGAAGGGAAAGTAGCCAAAGCCAAAACGGAGAGGGGCAAGCTGATGTTTCGGTTTGGGGATAGGGTGAGTTTTAGGGTTTGGGTTAGTGTCAGGCTGAGAAATGAGTTTAGGGTTAGTGTTTGTGCTAGGTTAAAGGGTCCCGATTAGAGTTAGGGTTTAGATTGCGGTTTGAGTTTACATTCAGCGTTAAGGTTGGGGTTAGGGTAGGGTTACGGCCAAGGTCAGGGCTGGGCTAAGGTTAGGGTTTGGGTCAGGGTTAAGGTTGGGCTTGGGGTTAGGGTTTGCGGTAGATTTAGTATAATGTTCAGAATTGACGTTAGGTTTATAATTACGTTAAGGATTAGGTTTACTTTTGAGGTTACGGTGAGGTTTACGATTAGGTGCGGGATAGTGCTGATCTGCGTCTCCTGTCAGATCAGAGCTTCTGCGGGGATTCTAGGCTCCCTTCAATCTCGCGGCAGATTTATCATACGTCAGGTTACCTTTATCCATTTCAGCCTCGGCTACTTTCCCCACTAACCATTTCAACACCCCCCTTCGATTTACTTTACTTTCAATGCGCACTTTGCGCTTACACTTGAGACTAGGACAGCGTTATCGACCCCTTTCGTCCGCGGATCTGGATCTAGAAAAACAGGGTCGTGCTATTGGTACTTTATAAAATCCATGCACTATTAGAGCCGTAAAACAGAAAACCTGCACTTTCAAAGCAAGGGCAACGTTAAGACGTCCAATATGGCTCCAGTCGGGTAGACGACTGTATAATCTGACTGAAAATTCGCTCACGTCAGCGCCTCTGAGGTAGTAACAATCTAAGTCAGGGCAGCAGAATTATTTGCTGTTCTTGAGGCATTTTTCGGTAACTTCTTCATAATCCTCTACTGCTCTATGCGTTTGTAAACTCGACTGTTTGGAAAAAAAAGTCGTCTTCAAATCCATTTTAATTTTCTAACAGATTTTCAGACTTCAAGACTTACGAATAGTGTAGTTTTCAGCGCTGATTGGCAAAATTTGAAGGATTAGGGAGGCAAGGAGCAGCACCGTCTCAGATTTCGCCATCTTGCTCGCTTTGTTACGAACACACTGGCAGTTTTTAGGCTGTCTCGCTCTCGTCTCTCTGCGGTGACATTGAAACGTGCTGAGTGTGCTGACTCCGTGTAAGCCAGCCAATCAAGTTGCAACTAGCCTGCACAAAAAGTTGGCCCCGCAAAAGGTGTGCCACACCGATGCGCCCTGCCTATTGGCCCTAACCCCGCCGACCCGCTGTGACCGGCGGGATGCGTCAGCTGTAGGTTATGCAAATGTCGGGGGCCTTGCGGCAGGATGTGGGCTGTGACAGCCGCAATGGTCTTAAAAACTGAACCCCTTTTTCACCGTTTGTGCAAACTTTTTCTAGAATTCAGGAGGAGTACAGACTAAGGCTGACTGGGATAATTATTTCTGGTTTCTCAGTCGCCGTCAGTCAGCCATATCCGACCCCAGGCTCGGACTGGAATCCGAATTCTTTGGCCATTCAGCGTTTAGACAACGTTCTACCACTGGGTCACAGACCCGATGTCGCTCGTCTAGGTGCAAAGGTCTGAAAGCGTGTGTTATGCCAGTATCAGCAAACCATGGTCCTCGCAGCCTGATATGCGCTGACAGTTCTCTGACACCTGGTTCCCTGCTGGTAGATGCGCTTGCGCTCCCGCTGGGTATACAGGAATGGCTGCCTGGTCATCCTCATCCTCTGACCTGTCGTGGTGCTAAAATCCCGATCCCTGGTTATGTAGACCAGGAGACGTGGAGTGAAGCGCCAAGGTGCGGGCTCGGCCGCGCAATCCACCTGCGCCTTCCCCCGCCCTCGTCTTTCTTGACATCGGGCCCAGGTGGGGGAGATGGAGAGAGTGCGGTACATGGTGCGCAAGTCACCGTGCCTGCTTCATCTTGCTCTGGAGCACACGGTAGACATCGTCAGATGCGACGGTCGCGCTGTCATGTCATGTCAATTGGGACCACCAATTGTTGGTGATGACGCCGAACTAGATGGGATTCAGATGACGCGTGTAAATACTGCTGAACGGTTAGAAGTAGGTATGTATTCTGGTGGTGGACACTGGTTCGTGCATGATTGAGATAGTTGGCTTGACTCGGACAGTCTGACGATATGTGAAACAGGTAAGAGAGAGTGAGGTCGACACTGAGGAGTTTATCATGGCAAATCAGCGCATTCTTCCCAAATAACAAATCTGACGCTCTTGAACCTATTATGGCACGATATGATCAAAAGGTCTGACAGCGCGTGCTTTGCCAGTATCAGCAAAGCATGGTCCTCGCAGCCTGGTATGCGCTAACAGTTCTCTGACACCTGGTTCCCTGCTGGTAGGTGCGCTTGCGCTCCCCCTGTGTATACGGATGGTGGGCATGGCTGCTCAGTCATCCCCGACCTCTGGCCCCTATTTGGATGTTGTTGTTGATCAAAAACCTGGTCATTTGCTGTGTGGACTAGGGGGTGTGATGTGGAACGCCTAGGTGCGGGCTCGACCGTGCCATCCACCTGCGCCCTCCCCCGCCCCCGTCTCCGGTATTCTTGACTCCGTCTTGACAGCGGGCCAAGTTGAGGGCGGAGAGAGTGCGGTAGATGTTTCGCAAGTCTACTATCATTATAAGCGATTTCACGCGAAAGTCATTATGCCTACTGCACCTTTTTGCAGAGCACACGGTGGACATCGCCGAACTTGACGTCATAAATGTCGTCAGATGGCGTTGTGAGTTGACAAGCCGCAATGCATGATACTGTAATTTTTCAAACTACGGAGATTAGACAAATGAACAGCAGTCGACATGGGATTAAGCTAGAGTAAGATGTGCCACGATCATTGAGCTTGTTGGTCTGGTCGTTCAGAGGGGACTGACGACAGTCGACCAGAAGATCAAAAGCGGTAAGTACAGTAGGTGGACTAACTCATGAAATGTCAACCGAAATTCCGAAATGCGTTTTCGTTTCGAAAAGATTAATTAAGTAGGGTTGTAAGACTAGTCAGCCTGCAACATAATTCTATAATAGTTCAGTTACGTCAGGATGTCGGCTTTTGAATGAACTTCCATCCGGCTGCATGGAAAAAATGCACTCTGTAAAAAATGACTACTTAAGTAGTATGTCTTTTTCTAATTGATATGCCCTCAAAAATTCAATAATATTTCAAGAAAACATGCATAAAAATATTCATTCTTTTGCTCATTCGGTAGATAATGACGTCTTCTTCTAATTTTATGCTGTAAGGAGGAACATAATTCGGTTTTAAGAAAGTTTACAATTGTGGGACTTTTAAATACCGTGAAATGGTCATTCATAAACCGCCATATCTCTGCATTTGCCAATGTGGCTTGTAAAGTTAACAATATGGAGCAAATTCACTGTTAAATTTTATGAACCCCATATGGTCCCCTTTGTTACCGTAGGGAAATGTGTGGTTTTCTGTACGCAGAGAATCTACGGCTAGTAGTTTGGAATCCCTGAATCTAAGTGTAACGGTAGAGTGAGTTCAAAATTATTCGGGAATTGGAATTGGTCAATTGCTGTGTGGACCAGGGGGTGTGAAATAGAACGCCTAGGTGCGGGCTCGACCGTGCCATCCACCTGCGCCCCCCCCCCCCGTCTCCGGTATTCTTGACTCCGTCTTGACAGCGGGCCAAGTTGAGGGCGGAGAGAATGCGGTAGATGCTGCGCAAGTCTACTATCATTATGAGCAATTTCACGCACAAGTCACCTTGTCTGCTGCACTTTGTTGTAGAGCACACGGTGGACATCGTCGAAATCGACGTATGAAATGTCGTCAGATGGCGTAGTGAGTTGACAAACCGCAAGGCCTGATATTATAAGTTTTCACAGCACGGAGATTAGACAAATGAACAGCAGTGGAGATGGGATTAAGCTAGAATAAGATGTGCCACGATCATTGCGCTTGTTGGTCTGGTCGACCAGAACATAAAATGTGGTATGTAAATCTGCACCGAGAATGACACAGGGATAGTCAGAAACGAAAAATACCCAAAGGAAGAGACGCCAGTGGCCGATGTTCAAAGAGAAGGAGCAGGTACCGAAGGTGGCTAATTGCGAGATGTTGACGGCTTCAGGTAAGGGATCGCGGTTGACGAACGGACGGTCGGCTGCTGTGGAAAAGATGACACACAGCTGAGCCTAAGTAGCAACCAGGAACCGTCTGCTACTTCGTTTGTCGCAGACGTAAAAGATGCGGGAGGGTTAGAACTGTCGGGAAGATTGGTCGTATTGACCTTTGGGGTGATGCGATTTATCCAATTGCTCTGATTGGAGATGTAGGAGTAGAGAAAGAGGTGAGGAGACGGGCTTTGGCACCAAATGTAGTGTGATACCGGCAGGTGTTGGAAGGAGACGAAGATATAGACTGGACATGCCGGGTAAATGACCTCTGTGGGCTCCGGGATGATGAGAAAGCCGCCTGTTTTTGAAGAGGCGCTATATCCTGGACAGGCTTACTAATTTCAGACCTCACTTGCGAGAATTGTAGGCAGGAAAAATTGAAGAGGTTAAGAGAGCGGAAAGTGATGGCATGGAAAAGCTGAGCATCTCCATAAGCTGCTGTCAAAAGAGAGCCAGAAGTAGGTACCAAAATACGTTGCAATTACCGTGGAAAAGTTATCCATTGTCAAGAGGAAGTTTGCAGTTCGCAAGGAGTCATTAATTGTCGAAATACAAAGCGTTAGGTGGGGCATACACTATCGTGGGCAGCGGCGTTCGCCGATCAAGAGTAGGAGACATGCTCCTTCGGTTGCGCCATGGAGCCGAGAAGAAGCATCAACAAAGGCGCGGATGGCTGGAATGGACGTTTCTGGCTTATTAGCCGTCGTCAGTCAGTCACCCCTAGTCTAACCGGAGAACGCCTTTCCGCTAATATCCGCGGTGGGCGTGACTGACTGAGGACGGCTAAAGAACCAGAAACGGCGGCTCCAGTCTCTCTCTCTCTCTCTCGATGCTCCACTCTGTACATATTTTCGTCGCTAGACGATCGCCTACGAGGGCTCTTTATGATAATTTCCGAAAGTTACCGAAAATGCATGCTACGGTGAAGTTGTTATGAACATAGAATGCGTGTTCTGCATAAACAGTGTCCTCGAAACCTGGTTCGATCGTTGAAAACGATCAAGAATACCTTTTGTGACTAATTTTTTGCGTAAACTCCGCTGCCATTTGATGGACGTGACTGGGAGAACTTGCTGATGGGCTACTTCCTGGGAACCCCTATTGTCCCAAGGCTCCAAGCAGTACTTTTTTCTTGAATTTCAAACATTTCGCGTCCCTATTAGGCCTATTATGACTGAAAAACACCGCTACAGCTCCGGCCATGAACCTGGCGACAATTGCAAGCATAGTTTGTCAAACAGTCGGATCACGGGAACAGCATTCACGCCTGGAATCTGGGAATGTGAAGGGAAAGTGAGATTGACGACTCAGCGAATTTTTCCTTCTCACTATAAACAATCTGATGAGCTTGAGGCTATCACAGTGCGATAAAAGCCGTGACTAGGAAGATTGCCAACTGACGGGATAACTTGGACCTCGCAGTCGGCCCAGTGTTGTGTGTGTTTGCGTGAAGCGGCCGACTGATGGTCTAAAAGTCAGGCTGCAATGGCTCCTTCTTCATGTGGCCTTCATGGCACTTCTGCTCTTTGTGATCCAAGCCAGGTGTGACGGCACGTCTAGGTGCGGCCACGGCCGCGCCAGCCCCCACTGTTGTTGTTGTTTTGAAAATTCTGGTCAAGTGCATGTTGCGGACCAGGGGATGTGATGGCACGCCTAGGTGCGGGTTCGGTGCGGGTGCCAACTACCTGCGCCCTCCCCGTCTCCGGTCTTCTTGTGACCTACGGCACTCTCACGTATGTGGGGTGTACACCGCTCAACCCCCGTTGTGTGAAATCCTGGTGCTTGTGTTTGGGGAACCAGATCTTGCATGTGGCGCGCGCAGACAAGGTCACTAGACCATCTCAGCCACCGCGCCCATTCTCCGCTGCAGTCAGCTGACCGGCTCGCATTCTTCCATACTAACTTCCGCTCGTCATAATAGCGATGTGTGACATTTTTACTGATGAGTGAGGCGTGTGTGTGCAGGTGACTGAATTGACCTATGTAATGTCTAAACATTCCGGGGCAGTGTGATAAGATGACGCTTGTGAGACGGGTGTGGATCGGACCTCACGACACCGGACTCTCGGTCTCCGTGCAACATATTCCCAGACCGACCAGTGAGTCCAGTGCTGGGGCTGTGTCTGCTTTAATGCTGGTAGTATTGGTGAGGCTCTCTGGTGAGTGGGTTGTCGCCGAGATTCCGGACTTCTCCAGCTTGCTTTGATGATCCGACTTGTGACTTCACCGTTATGTTTTTTTAAAACACTGTTCCAGCGTGTGGGAATTTATTCAGTTGCGTTGACACTTGGTAGGTACTCACTGTAATCATCAGTCGACGTCAGGTGGTTCAGCACTAATGTCTTCTCTTTGTCAGCGGTCGATCCGAGGTTTGTGCGGTCTGAGACAGAGAAGTGCTTGCTCGGCTGTATACCCGCCTCGGTTGTGATATTCCGTGAACATTCGTCTGTGAATAAAAGGTTCAAAATTGCAAAGGTAGACAAAGGGAAGTTTGTCCAGTCAAGACAGGAGACAGAATTAGCAGGGAAGTTTTTGCTGCGACTAGGAGCTAACAAGCAGCTTCGAAGTCGACAGCGTCGATTTTTCCACCAAGCCGTGTCATCTATCACGTTCTCTGGAGATATTCTATTTCGTGAAACTAACGTCCTGGCCTAGTAATTGCTTACTTTAGAGATCTGACACTTTCTGAGCAATTTTCGAGACTTTCAGCTGATTCACAGGAGGACTTTGCCTTCCTTTGAAAGCGAATCTAAGAATGCGCACTTGTGGCAGTCCGCGCTTCCTTGATCGCCGTCGTTCTGTCACGCTGCCCTTCCGTCCGTCCCACGTCCCCGGCCGATTCGCTGCCGGGACCACAAGACGATTGGCAAACCTCGTTTTAGCAAATATCTAAAAGTTATTTTGATGATGTAACTTTCTGAACCAAATTAGGCATAAAGTGCGACAAATATCTTCATCTTACCTCTTCCTGGATGGCAACCAGATAGCGTGAGATGTCCTTTGGATCCTCTGCTTTCTCAAGGGCCTTTTTAAGGAGTTTTGTCTTGACGAAAGTACCCGTGAAAAGCAGCTGTGCCTCAAGTTGTGAGTCCTTTAGACTCTTGTCCTTGGTTCAACAAAAATGTGATACACATAAACTTCCCTTAGGAATCACTT
The DNA here is from genome assembly GCA_902702965.1 of Spirometra erinaceieuropaei. NCBI lineage: Eukaryota > Metazoa > Platyhelminthes > Cestoda > Diphyllobothriidea > Diphyllobothriidae > Spirometra > Spirometra erinaceieuropaei. Next base: position 564,520 of record CACRXP010000100.1, read on the forward strand.
CAGTACTTAAACTGCCTCAAGTTTGAAACTGCTAAGGCTACTGACTGAATCTAAGTAGCTGTAATCATTTTAATCATTTTCGTAATCATTTTACCCGCGACTCCGATTTTAGTCAAATCCCCGAAACCCACCGCCACACGGAGTGTTTACTCTTCCTGTACTCGCCCACCCTTGTCCGTGTTTTATATAAAACAAAACTTGACGGGTGTTCTCATCTCCCTGATTACTGTTACTTTTTATAGGCATTCAAAACAGAACAAAGCTTGTTCGTTGACGTTGGATATTTCGCGTATTGTTCGGCAAGTTTGCGTGTAGCGACCGAGGGCATTGAGGAAGACACAGTCATATTAATTTAGGATATATGGGTTAGATTCCGACGAAGTAATGATTAGACAAGTTTTTTGAAAAAGTCATTGAGGACATACAGATGAACAGAGTGGGGAAAGGGATCATCTGTGCGAAAACGTTATATCAACCGGAAGAGGAGTTCTAGATATGATACAGCAATATACGGTAGATGTGCTAACTCATGAAATGTTAACTCAAATTCTGAAATGGCTAGCCACCGTGCAACATAATCCCAAATTGATTCATTTACTTCAGGATGTCAGTTTTCGAACAAACTTCATTCCGGCCGCCCACAAAAAAGGACTCTGTGAAAAATGACCATTTAAATATCATGAATTTTCCCCGTTGACTTTCAATGCCCTTTTAAAATATATCATAGAAAAGATGCACAAGAATATTCACTCTGTTACTTTCTTGTAGCAAACTACGTCTTAACTAAAGATGATACTTGAATGCAGGGTATAATTCAGTTTTAAAAAAACTATTCCGATTCCCGAATGATTTTGAACCCGACCTGGCATTATACTCGCACTTAGGGTTCCCAAACTACAAGTTTGATATTTTCCGTGTACGGAAATCCATAAATTTTTTCTATGGCATTAAGAGGACCCCATATGAAGTTCATAAAATTCAGCAATGGATTTTAGTCACATTGTAAACCTTACATGCAACATTAGTAAATACACAAACACGATATTTTATGAACAGGCATTTCATGGTCTTAAAAAATCTCCTGATTAGAAACTTTTTCAGCTCGAATTATACCCTTCCTTCAAGTAAAAAATTTAAGGAGGTCGTAGTTTCCTACAGAACAATGAAGGAATGAATATTTTTATGCGTAAAAGAATACGAAGGCACGATCACTGGGACGGTATATTTATTGGTCTTAGCTTTCGAAATCGAGCAGGACTTCATCATCAGAGACAGTTAGAGTACAGCAACGTGTGAACATTTATACCCATGCGCATATTCTCTTCCATTTTTATGCATGTTTTCTATGAGATATATTTGAATTTATAAGGACATTTGAAATCAATGAGAAAAATGCGTGCTACTCAAGCAGTCATTTTTCGCAGCGTATAGTTTTGCAGGCAGCTGGAAAGACGTTCATTCAAAAGTCGGCATTCCGAGGTAACTGGAATATCTTATGCTCATGTTGCACGGTAATCAATATAACAACCTAGCTAAGTAATCTTTTCAAATCGAAAAGGCATCACTGAATTTCGGTTCGCGTTTCATGAGTTAGTCCATCTTCTGTATGTTTTACTTAATAGTGGTGCGTGTTTACACTTTTAAAACAGGCTATATACTTTTTGTAAGAATGACATAGAACACTGCCTTCTCTGAGCAAACTCAAAGCCTTTCTATGATAAAATATATGAGGGAGAGAATCATTCTTTTTTTGTAGTCGCTCCGTACAAAAAATACTGGTTGAATTTTACTATAAGCAACACACACTTTCTGTATTTTACAAATTTAGATTGAGGTCTGTAAAAAGTGCCGATTATTAAATCCCCTAAGTCAGGTTCATTTTATCGAATTTTCATTTTCTAACATTGTGCGCTTTATATGATAAAATAGATCCGAAAGGTGCACAGAACTTGTAGCAGGAAACATGGAAATTGTCTTGCGCGGCTGAGTGTATCTGTTACAAATCACTCACGCAGCAGGTGACTGCCCGCCACTGACAACACATTTTTCTTAATTTTAAAGACCACTTCACCTTTTGGTAGGCTGAATTTCCACCGTTTTTCTTATTCGCCTTGAACCCATCCGTTACCTCATCTTTAATAGGAAGCTGTTGAAAGCGACTTACGACTTAGCTTGCAAACTCCATCTGTGCGTATCATTACAGAAATGTGCTTCGTTACTTGGAAGATCAAGAGGTTCTCATATGACCTAAATGTTAACAAACTCCAGGACGGTACGCTAAACGAGTAGCTACATTTTAGTCTCACTTCTTTACTTGTCATTCCTTCTCATATTCCTTTTCCCAGATCTTGCGGATCATCATATAAGGTTCTGTCGTGCTCATAGAATCGCCAAGGTTACCCGAGAACAGATAATAAAATACTCAAGAAAAGTGATACCAGGACTTTCTGTCAGCTTCAGTAGACAATATTTTAATAACCACCCTGAAAGGCTGTTGCGCAACGCAATTACGCAAGTTGCGATCAACTTGCTCATATCCCGAAATTGGAGTCTAGAACGTTTGCTAGTACTGATAGCGGGTTATTAATCCTGGCGAAGTTCGGCTGCACTCATTTTTCCTTGAGCCGAATAAGGAGCTAGAATGTGAATCCTTTCGTCCGACACTTCTCAAACTTTTTCTTCCAGATTCAGCCATGCCTATGTTTGACGTAAAATGTGAACCTTGGAAAAACTAGCGTAAGAAGAACCTGGCATCAAGCCGTAGGTCCTTTCCTACTGCAACTCCTCACCTATTGAATCGGGTTGTTTGAATGAAATGGACGCTTCTGATGGGAATCTAAAATGGAGACGGGGCTGACCGCGTGTCAGTAAAAATAACCAGTGTCTTACCTCCCCCCCCTATGGCCTCCGACTTCACCGCCGCAACATTTGTCGTATCGATTTCCTCGATCAGTCTCCACGTCAGCATTTAAAGGGCCCTCCCTACAGCCACCCCCAGCGCCGTTTTTCCCATTGGTTGCTTACTAGGCATGTTGGTGTTTCCTTACCATCCAGACGGATCATGTTCCTCGTGTAATTCTCACCTTTCCTTGTATTATTTGGCGCTTTTAGATATACGAAACTATTGTGCCTAGCATTTAGTTTGTACTCTTTCAACTTTTTTTGTTTTTTCTTGGTTGTTAAACACGTTTGCATGCTAACGTGTCTAACAAACTTTGTCAGCTTGGTCCTAGCCAGGACTTACCCTCAGTGTGTCACCCTAACCCTGTGTACTGCCATCAACGTCTTCGGCCGCTACACTAATTAACATCACTTCCGTGGTCCTCGGCTAACAATCGCCCCGTCATCTACACCAGTTTACTGAGAAAAGCCGTTAGCAGACGAATTTATGTGAATGCTTGCTTTCTCCTCGACCAGCTTGGATGTATAAATGCACATAAAATCACCGTCGTGAGGGTAGAATTTTTCCAAAGAAACATATATTGCAAATGAAACCTTTAACGACTGTTTGGTTGAGTCTGTCTTCCTCGATCTCAGTAAGGCATTTAGGTGTGTGTCCAGCAAAGGTGGGTGGTAGTAGACAGAGGCCCATGTCACTAACATGAATTTGTTCCGAAATGATGAAAAGCATCACACGAAAAGTTTTCATAAAGTTCCTTGAAAAAGACACCCCGGCAAATGCTCAACGCGCTTTTCAGTTCAGCCATTCAGAGTTGATCAATGCGTCATAGTGACATGGTGCTGGAACTACTAAAAAGTGACCTACGAGCCATCGCCCAGTGGTGCCGCACACGGTGCTTTTCTCTTTCTTGGCATAAATGCTCGGTAATGGTGGTCGGCGGCTTAATCTTTCCGCGCGCTGTCCCCTGATTGTCTCCAAAGCACGCAGAATGACCGGGTTTATCCGCCGAAATTCTAAAACTAGCGATGATAAAATGCATTTCCATGAAATGCACTTTCGACGTGACATGGAATACTGTCTTTTTTATTTAGCCTCATGCGTGTTGTTGGACAAAAGAAAATAAAATCCGTCCAACCTTTCTTTACTAAGAGAGTTTTTTCAGTTTATTTGGTAAGGATAATAGGCAAAGCCTTTGAAAACTCTATTGATTACATGTCAGTTCGTTTGAAATAGCTGTACACGAACAATAAAAATATTCGCTAATAAAAAAGTACTTGGTTCACTTGAGTAACATTGTCTCAGAGAAAATATTTGTAGGGACACGGGGTCTTAGGTCAGATTCAGACTGTCGAGGGAAAACAAGGGACACAAATAATCATCCAAGCGTTTTTTGAAGAATTGCAGACACGTCGCCTCCACGACTGCCTGGGGGAGATCGCTCCATTTCTCCCCTACGCTCTGCGTGAAAATTTCAGAACGAAGATCCGGCCTGGACATTGTTGTCCGTAACTTCATCGAGTGACCTCAAAGATTGGATGAAAGGTGCCACTGAAACATGTCCTCAAAGCTAAGTCCATGCTCAAGGCCATGTATTATCTTGAAGAAGAGGATAATATCACCTCTTTGCTGCCTGTAACACAGAGGGAATAAATTAAGGCAATTCAGTCTGTCTGTGTAGTATTGGCTTTTTAGATCGTTTACCAGCTTTGTTGCACGACGTTTTACCCGTTCGAGGTATGCTTGGTCCTTTACTAGCCATGACCGCCATGCTTGTAGGCCATATTCTAAGTGAGGCCGAATAAAGGTGCCGTGAACTTTCCAAAAAGGTCTTGGTCAAAGGTCACGAACGCCCTTTTGATTGCATGCAGCACTCTCATGGCGTTTTTTGCAAACTTTTGGCACTGTAGTGTTGGTTTCAGGTTGTTCTGTATCCAAACCCCGAAATCCTTCTGTGAAGATTCTGCGGGGAGTCTTATGTCTTTCAGGTAATATGTCCTCAGGCTCTCATTTGAATTAGAGGTGGTTAGACGCAGATGAAGGACGGCACACTTCTCCACATTGAAATCTAGAAGCCATTTCTCCGACCACGCTTGCAGTTGGTGCAGATTATCCTGTAAGGATCTCTGATCATTCGGATCCTTTATGACTTGCCAGAGCTTAACGTCGTCGGCAAACATTAATTTGCCGCAATCGAGTTCCTAAAGTCTGTCATTAAATAAAGGATGAAGAACACTGGTCCCAGAACGGAACCTTAAGGCACACCACTCGTCAAGTTCACCCATTCTGACATCATCTCCGACACGGACACGTTGTTTCCGACCAACCAGAAACGCCCTTATCCACTTCAGAAGATGTCCCCGAATGCCGATGACGTTCAATTTGTGAAGAAGACGTTCATGCGGAACAGTATCAAAAGCTTCGCGGAAGTTGATGTACACGACATCGACATCAGAACCCTCTTCTAGAGGCGTGGTCCAGATCCTTATACAAGCTAGTTTTAAAGTTGGACCACCAGTACTTGAACTACAAGTAATGTTGCGACCTTACAGGCCTTGACCCCTTGTGGTTTCGTCGATTACAAAAGGGACTATTCTTACTATTTAAGCTTTTAAACGATCGTACCTTTAACATATCGTCCATCCCCGAGGTGAAAGTCATCGCGACGTCTTTTTATTTCTTTCTCTGGCACGTTTCGTTTAATATCGTCGTTGCATTTCCGTGAGTCCAATAGGAATTTGAGATAAGTTACCCAAGAATGCGAAAATTCTGCAAATCTATCCTTTATTTAATAGAACCATTGCTCGTTTTTCATTCGAAAAATTCCCCTCATATTTTGGTTGCTCAATCCACCTATTTAGTCCACCGTAACGATGGCGTTCGTTGTCTCAGATACCCCCGGCCGGGATCACCCCGAACAATATCTTCAACTGCCAGCGAACAACGGTCCAGTCCCAATTTCAGGAGAATGAATTGAGACTGAAAATATCCGTGGTAGTATTACCCACCCCTTTCTGGACTACAGTCAGTTCACGGAAGAAGTTATCTTTCTCCTAAGCCATATAAAATATTCAAATGCACCATTCTCTGTATTTAGCCATCAGGAGTTTTTTTCACTGTTAACCCGACCCATGCTTCATCTTCCTTTGATAATGCCCGTAAACTGATATTAAATGCAAACATTACTATTATGTGGAATATTCATGGACCTATTAGACATAATACGGGTCGTTAATAAAGCATTGGTAGACATTTCGTTGTTTATAGCAAATATAAATTGTGTCCTAATGACATTTCCGGAATTCATGCGATAACTAGGGCTCATCGGCTTGATGCTCCTAGCCCGGGAGACGCAGCACCCTTCGATGATCAGATCAACCAGTTGATCGGAGAAGTTCTGACTTAGCTAGCGCCTCGTGAACACTGCGAGTTTGCGTCGACCCTAAGACACTTGCGCGTAGGTTTTTATGAATGACGAGTTACTCGGGCTTCAAATTTTAAGTGTCTGCGCTCGGCCGTAGGAAAAATTATCACCTGTCTGCCTCTGGTGCTTTAAATTTTAGTAGTAGCGATGTAGTTGGGACTTCCGTATCGACGAAGCAATGCTTGCGAGTCTCCGCGTGGACAAACAAAACGCTGTTTCACCAAAATTAGCTCAAAATAAATCGTACAACGAAGATTCTGTTGTCTCTACACAACTTTCTTTAGGCCACCTCCGAATACTGCCCACATGCGCGGACCCATAACTTGCTCTTTAGTGTGGGAATTTTAGAGGAATTCTGGCAATAAGTGACAGTTCTTATCAGCTGCATAAGAGTTCTGTCTTAATAAGCTCGCATAGGAATATCATCAGTTCCCGCTCTGAATCAAAGAAGACTATGCCCATTATAATAATCAAACAGATGGCGTATGTCACCTCCCGTATGACCACCTCAGACCTCCGTGGGTATCTCAATAACCTATTTAATTCGCAAGCAACCCTACAAGCCTGACACGAAAAATCTACGCAAATGATCAACGGACCATGCGGAAAACCTTGTCATCGCGCATATTTCTACAGAATTCAAAAAACAGGTCACTGCTATTCGCAGCAGAGACGAAACCAAAAGAGGTCGCTCCATTGGTCCAGAGAAAATAACGAACGCTATTGTATTAATTTTGGACATTTTCAGACTTTTAGGTACCTAGCTTGCTTGAACTGTTCTGTTGCCCTTTTAACATACGCATATTACTACCCCCTTGTCTGTCCCAACTTATATTTTATATTTTCCTATGGAATTCGGCTTTAAGTTGCGTGTGCGCTTTATTGACGTCTTCCGCCTTATATAGACGTGTTGGCGGGCACACCTTACCCTGTTTGCTGCCTTGGTTTTATGTTGACCATTTCTAGATTTCCAAATCGGTGAGCACTGAATTTGCCCTTGCTGCTCTCACAGATACTTGAAAAAAGTTATTCTTCACAGTGAAATCTGCGTACTTATGACGCTAAATATTCATAAGAAATTTTTATGAACTTCGATTTCTTGACTAGAGTCACAGAAACTGGCATTTCCTGTTTGTCTTGGAGGTGGGGTCCTACAGTTCACGTGGGCTATCGCACTTCAACCAGTACGCATAAAATGAAAATTTTCAAGGACAAAAATTCGCATGTGGTGTATGGCAAACAGGTCGGAAGGCAGTGCTTTGTCCCCGTCAAAAAGTTTAATTCCTGGATAAATCACATGTCTTGACGTGAGCCTCGGCCTACCATACACCTTGAAATTTCTACCATGAGCATATGAAATAGCCAATAGGAGGGCAGCAACAACTGTGAATTTGTGTTAGTTTGTCCGTCTGCAATTTTTTCCTTACTTATTGTATGGCTGGGTATCCTCCGCCCTACGGTGTTCCTGCGGTGCACTATGTCCCACAAACCTATTACGCTGCTGGTTACGTTCCGTCGGCGGTTCAACAAACCATACCTGTACCCACCTTTCAGCCGGCCTCATCGAACACGTGGGTCGAGCACACATCACACGATGGCCGCAAATATTACTATAACACAATAACTAAGGTTACAACGTGGGAAAAGCCCGACGAACTCAAGACGGCAGCCGAGCGGTTGCTTGCGCTTTGTCCATGGAAAGAGCATAAGTCGGAATCTGGGAAACCTTATTATTACAATACCCAGACGAAACAGTCTGTGTGGACTAAACCGCAAGAGCTTGCTGATGCAGAAGCCAACGCGCTATCGGCTGACAGCTCGGCGTCTGGGCTGGCCCCTGCGTCCTTGCCATCTATTGCTGCCGTCGGGACACCCATTACACCCGCAACCCCGAGTGATGATCCCAAGCCCAATGAGCCGTCCGCGATGGAAATCGCCATGAAAGCAACACTTGCTTCTATTGGTACGGATAAATCCTCAGCCAACAGCCAGGACCTTAATTCTTCCAATATCCCTCTCCCCCCACAGAATGCGGACCATGAAGTCAAGCTTGATCTTCCCCCAACGCACGACGATTCTCGAAAAGGAACAAGCTACGTCACAGAAACCCCTCCTCCCCCACCTACTCCTGCTGCCCCTGAATACAAAACACGTGGAGAAATGGCTGAGGGTCTCCGCCAACTTTTTAGGGAAAAGGGTGTTCCAGGCAATGCAACATGGGAACAGGCTTTGAAGCTGATCGGTGACGACCCGAGGTATGCCGTTTTGCGGAACTTTGTTGAGAAAAAACAGATATTCAACGTGTACAAGACGCAACGCCAGAAAGAAGAGCGTGAAGAGCAAAGAATGCAGGCGAAACAGGCAAAGGAAAATCTTGAAAAGTTTTTGTTGCAAACGAAAAAAATTCACTCGACGATGTCATACCGAAAAGTTGATCAGGTTCTCTCTGACGTCCACGAGTGGACGAGTGTGCCTGACCACGACCGAAGGATACTTTTCGCCGATGCTATTCAGGAGATTGCCAAACGAGAAAAAGAGGAGGCGAAGACATTGCGAAAGCGTAATATCAAGGTATTTAATGAAATCCTAAATACCATGCCAAATTTGACTTATCGGACTACCTGGAGCGAGGCCCAGCAAATGCTGTTGGACAATTCCAAGTGAGTGCAGCTTCCTGTAAATGTCTATGAAGTTGAGTTTACCCTATTGAAGCCATTCATTCGACCGTATCCACGAGTGTGCGCATTCCGCCTGTTGTCTTTTTTACTTTGACTGCCTTCTACGTTCTTTAAGTTCTTGTTGTGTTCGGCTAGTTAATTCTGTTCAACATCACCCCAACTCCCTTATGAACTTCAATTCAGACCCGAGCTTAAGCTCCTGCGCTCACTACGGCATCGGACTTTCAAAATTCAAATGGGCTCACCACCATTCTGTAAGCTATTCATTTAAGTGCTGACCTGAACAGCAATTGCTGAATAGTCTACCTGGCATGTCTACGAGAAATTTGCGTGACTATAACTTTTCTGAGTTTGCCACATTGTACTAGTGACTAAAAAAAATATTATTTGAGGCGTTCGGACACAACTGTTTTTAACCGAAGTTTCTGTTTGAGTGCTTAACAATGTAACTTCATTTATCTTGCGTGCGGAAGCCTACTCTGATACCTGCAATATTTGCCACCGCCCTGTTTGATATACATTGTTATTGTCGTTTTTGTCATCTTAAATATCCGGTTGACTATTTCGAGAATGCGCCTGAAAGTCAAGATTTCCGTCGAGTAGGTATAGTTGACCGTAGCTTAAGTCCCAAAGGTGATTTCGGTCAGATACCCTGATTGAGTAAATTCTTACGATCAGATGCCAATTGTTATAGGGCCTTAAAGCGAACGAGGAAGATTGTGACTTCTGTGTAGATACTAGTTGATACTCTCCGACCATTCAGTGGCTTGCCGAGTTTCCGTAGATCTCACTCAGATATCCGTCTGGTCACACGTTTTTTTTCGCCGTGTCGAAGATCAGTCAGACAGAGCTCATAGTCGCAACCACTCCTCAAGTTAGACGTCAAGACTGGCTGTGTGCGCGAATATTTATTTTTGTCGAACACTTAAGGCAAGCTACGTTGAGGACGAGCAGTTCATGCGAATGCGACCAGGCCTCCCCTCTGGGCAAGAATATTTGCCAGACTCCAAGTAGGCGCCGGGGTCAGCCAACGTCGACTTATGCTGCAATGATTAATTAACGCGGAGGTTATGTTAGTTCGGCGTTTTGTGGCTGTGTACGCTCGCCAAACCCAAAGAGAGCCGTTCAGAAGTACGATCATTGCGCAGAACATTTCGGTTGATTTCGAAGAAAAGGTTCGGCAATCGTCATCAGCCCACTTATTCATAACGGTGTCTGAATCTGCTGCGACCGAGGCAAGAATAGTTGTGATACAGGTCGTTTGTTAAACCCGGGCTAGATACCCACCCACCCTTCCGTTACAATAAGACACTCGGGCTGTTTTCTTGCTTCAGAATGACTTCTAAGTACTCCTTTCCTATAAGTAATCTTTAATTTATGCTGCCACTTTAAACTGGTTGATAAACCTCATTTACTTCTATAACTCCCCCCGCAGGTTTACAAGTGATCTGGAGCTTCAAAATTTGGACAAGGAAGATGCCCTTATTTGCTTCGAGGAGCATATTAGGATGCTTGAGAGGGAACATGACGAGGAAAAAGAGCGTGAAAAACGAAAACAAAAGCGTGCAAACAGAAAAAATCGAGAGGCATTTATTGTTCTGCTCGATGAATTGCATGAAAGGCAGCTCTTAACATCGACTTCACTGTGGAAGGATCTCTTTTCAATCATAAATCGGTTAGTTTATGCGTTGAATAATTGTCTACTACGGTTTGTTCTCTTGCCTTAATGGTCACTCATTCAATAATCGGGATCTGTTAAATCACTTCATTCCAAAAAGCATCTCCTTCCTAATTTTGTGGTTTCAAAACTTAACCAGTTTTTTTTAAGAAAAACAATTCCCACATTTCGCGTATTTTATCAAGGCTTGAACCACTTCTCACATATTTAGCGGCCTTCAAACCACCTAGAGGCAATATATATCCTCAAAAGTGTGTGTGCGAACTTGGAGTAAATTCTTCAGCACAAAACTTTTCTAATTCGGCTAGAAATTTGGAATAAATATCAGGATTTAAATTCATCAGCATCAGCGGACTAACCGCGTTGTATTCGCAAGTCGCCAACAGACAGTCAGCACCATGCAGATATTGATTTTTTTCAAGATACGCGCAGTACCTATATTAGTTAAAAGCCAGTTTTGTGCCTTACTGACTTTCTGCTGTCCCGTAACGCCGCTGGTATGGTATGTCAATCAGTATCTGTGTATTGTTGACCACATGTTGGTAGATGACGGATATTACCCAGTTTTCCGCCGGGATTGATTAATTTCAGCGCAAATATTCCTACTATCCTTCGGGTCGTATCTGAAGGTGTTTGTCGCTGATAATTTTCCCCAGGTTCGTACATTACTTTCTGAAGAAGGTCAAACCTGAACATTGAAGGCCGGACAACGGGCCCATGGCCCAGTGGTTAGTGCGTCGAACTATTAACGGGTTCGGACCTCAGGTGCTCCCAAATCAGGGACCGGCAGGCTGGCGGCGTCTAAGACGCCATAAATGACCATCGCAGTCTCACATGTACAGTAGATGCGCTAACTCCTGAAACATTAACCGAAATTCTGAAATGCGTTTACGGCTCAAAAAGATTACTTAAGTAATTTTGTGGAATTTCTAACCGTGCAGCATAATCCCAAGATATTTCACTTACTTCGGAATGCCGACTTTTGAACGAACTTCTTTTCGGCCGCCTGCAAAAAACTACAATCTGGAAAAAATGACTACTTAAGCTGTATGAATTTTCCTAATTTATTTTCGATGCCATGATAAATTCAAATGTATTCTATAGAAAACATGCATAAAAATATTCATCCGTCTACTCATTTGGAAGAAAATTATGTCTTCTTCAGATTTTATACATGAATGAAGGGTACAATTCAGTTTTAAGAAAGTTTCCAATTATGGGATTTTTTAGGACCGTGAAATGCCCTTTCATTAAACATCATGTCTCCGAATTTACCAGTGTTGCTTATGAAGTTTACAATATGGCTCAGCTCCAGTGTTAAATTTTATGAACCCCATACGGTCTCCTCTTAACAGCGTAGATAAATGTATGATTTCCTGTACACGGAAAATATACAGCTTGTAGTTTGGAAACCCTGAATGCAAGTACTACGGCAGGTCGAGTTCGAAATTATTCGGAAATCGGGAAAGTGTGAAGAGAGTGAATACTTCTATGCGTGCTTCCTGTTTGAATTTATAAGAACATCGAAAATAAATTAGAAAAACTCATGCAGCTTAAGTGTTCATTTTTTACAGAGTGCAGTTTTTTTGCAGGCGACCGAAAAGAAGTTCGTTCAAAAGCCGGCATCCCGAAGTAACTGAGTTATCTTAGGATTATGTTGCGCGGTAATTTAGACTACAACACTACCTAAGTAATCCTTTCGAGTTGAGAACGCATTTCAGAATTTCCGTGGAAATTTGATGAGTTAGCACACGTGCTGCATTTGCTGGATATCCCTTTGGTATATATTGCTGGCCGCTATGCGACCGACAGCGAGATCTATATACTGATCTCCAAGAAGCAACGGTACGAATAATTACAGTCGCCCGCTGTGCCTTGGAGCTCCATATGGAGCCCTCGCAGGCAGTCCCATAACGACCAGAAGTATATGCAAGGAAGGGGAGTATTAGAGGGACGAGAAAGACTGGGATGGCTATCTCAGGCTTGTTAGCCACCGTTAGCCAGACATACCCAGCCCAAAATCTGGCATTTTAACTATGCGTCTCTGGTCATTGGGCTTCAAGTAGCCCAACGCTCTACCCTTTAGCCATAGACTCGTTGTCCGGTTACTTGAGATCGGGAATGCTCGTCAACCAGTCGTGCCTCAACCTCAGGTTCTAATAGCTCAGAATCTGGGTCGGGACTCTTGCCGTTGGGCATGATAGTGATGGCGATTCTGTCGGACCCTCCATGTAGTTTTTAGCTAAATGCTCAGACACATGTTTTATCGGTGACATGGCTGGCCTCTTCTTGCAACGAATTCGTCTCCTCAGCGCCGCCTATGGTTTTTCTAATGCATGAACTGCAGATGTTAATGTTAAACTGGTGCTTTGGGTAATTAAGGGAGAGACCCGCATTATAATGTCCCGAGATCGGCTTTATTATGGTCAGCCTCAAAGTCGTAAGGAACATTTATTTTGAGGACATCTGCGGAGTATTATTATAAAGGCGAGTAATGCCACTGGTAGTGTAATTTTATGCCAACTCCATCATACGTCCCCCGTCATCTATGTTTCCTTTAAGTGTTAGTAAGTAGCCAGTCAGATCCATGCGGATGGGTGCTTTTGGTGACGAACCCCTCGCAACTGGGTCATTCAGCCACAGAATCCTGGTTCTTAGCTAATATATATGTTGGACTATGGTAAAACCACCGTCCTGTAAAAACATGCACCTAGTGGTAGAATTGGTTTTACACGGCCATTCTACAAATGTTGGTTTTTTTCTAGATCGACCAAAAAATGTCGTCCTCCTGTCGTTTAACTCAATCCTTCTACTTATTTACAGACTTATATATATGCCCTATCTGTGGGCAAAAGTCTCGCGTATGTGTATTGTGGGTTTTCACCAAACCCACAATTTTTACTTTTTAGAACAAATTTTAGCTGATATATTTTTTCCAAAAAATAGCTGTACAAAGTTTGTCTCATGGCGCCGTCTTGAGATAGTTCAGAAGCGATAAAAACTGCATGCTTCTTAAGGGGTTATTTTTTGATTGGGGTCGTCCTAAGAGGTTTAGAAATTGTTCAGTACCATTATTGCACTTTGACCTTGGTTGCTGTGTGGTGCCTCCCGAGCGTATCTAAAAGGGTATATATTGAAAAACAGGCATCGCAAGAAATATAATTAGAAAGGTGAAGTTCTTTGGGAAGCAGCAAACTTTATTGTGTAAATTTTCTAGACTGGTTCTCCAGCTCGTCTTCAGACATATTCAGTTATCTTCAGGTATATTTATCGTCTCCGAATCAGCCGTCTCCATGTTGCACTTTCACGAATGACCGCCATTCATCTCAGTCGATCGCTGGCAGACATCCAACCGAAGTTGAGTCAGTTGGCACAGCAGCCCGCTGTTCTTGGGGTCGGTTCGAGACAATGAATATCTAATAGAAGCGAAAAGATAAATTCCAGGAAGCAGTCCTGTCTCCTTCTCCACGATGAATATCATTTGGGCGCACGGGCCATGTTTCATGTCCAGCTAGACGGCAACTGTGACGGAAGCCGCTGATCCTCACGATCTGCTCTTCAGACTGCTCTCACAGTGGTTCCTTAGGCCTTATCGAAGTCAGACGAAGCCCACGCGTGCTTAGTGGATCCAATGGCCGATTCCATTTCTATCCAGTCTCAAAGCGTCCGATTCAAACTAACAGAAGTTGTCCACTTGCGCAAGAGCTTCACTGCCAGTCGTGATCGATAGCGCAATGCTTGGCAATCATAATTTTTTTTAAAAAAAGTTGATTTTCAGGTCGGCTTTGGCTACCGTCGGATCTGTTAAAGACAAAGCACGCAACATTTCTGCAGAGGAACTCGCCAAGACCGCAGTGTCATCGGCTTAATTCAGATCCGGCATTCACGAACCACGACATCTCGGGGTGGTCTGGGAACGCGTGCCGAAGAGGACAGTTCATCATGTTGTTGAACAGAACTGTCGAAAGATGCTATTCTTGTTGGAAGTCATAAGTAGCCGAAAAAAATCCTTTCGTCGTCATTTACACAACCAATTTGACCCAATTATAAGGAACTCGGCGGCTTCGGTGGGGCTCGAACCCACGACGGCAGCGCCTAGTTTTGAGGACCGTCAACGTTCTAACCACCTGGGCTACAAAGCTTCTGCCGGGAGCCGTGAGTTTAACCACATTTTGGGTCATCTGGTAAATTCTAGATTAATTACTTAGGAAGTCCTGCTTGGGCAGTCAACTCACCGTATCAGAATTTGTGGATTTCATACGTTGCAGCGGGCTGGACGGGTAACTTAACCCAAATGTGACTAGACTCACGGCTCCCGATGGGATCCTCGTAGCTCACATGGTTTGATCGTTGATTGTACTCAGTCCTTGGTCTTGGTGTAATGCGTTCGAATCTTATCGAGATCAGCGAGCTTTTCACAAATGGATGGAATGAATTATTACACCCGTCGATTTACACAACCTTTGGCTCCAATCCCCTGACAGCACGCCCTGAATCATAGTATCGGTGGCACTCCACTTAATTTGGATTTTACCACAATTTTCGTCGGAAATATCTCTCCAAACATTATGTAGTACAAGGGGAGCGTTCAAAAACGGAGCCAAGATTAAGATATCAACTAAGCAGAGGGAAGATTATTCTGCAGTTTCGATCTTTAACGAGTGCAGAAATTGATCTCCGAAAGGGGATACAGCTAAAACTTCGTTGGGTCGGACAGAGCAATTTCTCCACTAGTAGATCGCAAGGGAGTAAATGCCCCTAATTTAATAAGTTAATTTTAACTAAATCAATCAACTTGCCCTAAGCACCACCCAACAGTTATTTCTTCGTCCACCATTCCTTTTCAAGAGCTTTTTTCGAGTAATGAAGGATCATCCCTGCACGCTTTATTCATGGCCACCATCAACCCTTTATTAGTTTTATCGCAACGCCTACTTCTTTCACAACTGTGTACTTTTTTCCCCTCAACACCAAGCGATGAACGCTTTCATGCGATGCTTGCCCAACGTGGCTCAACTCCCCTCGACCTCTTCAAGTTCTACGTGGAAAGTCTCAAGGCTCGTTTTCCCATCGAGAAGAAGCTCATTAAAGAAATTCTGAAGGAGACTGGCACCACCGTCGAATTATCCTCCTCATTTGACAACTTTAAGGAGGTATCTAGCCAACTTCTTTTTTTCATATTTACCCTTTGTCGTCGCGTCCGCCAGTTTCGTTGTTTAAACACTGTGCAGGTGCATAACAGTCCCCCCCCCACACACACATAATAGTTGGGCCGTCGATTCCGACAATGTCCACCGTGTGCCACACAGCAAGGTGATAGTAGACTTGCGCAGCATCTACCGCACTCTCCCCCCCTCCCCACCTGGACCCGGTTTCAAGATAGAGTTAAGAAGACCGGAGGCGGGGGGGCCGCAGGCGGCTGGCACGGCCGGACCCGCGCCTAGGCATGCCACCACGCCCCCACACGCACACACATGGCCCTCTGGGAGTGCCTAACCGTAATGCTTAATGGGCCACTGGGCACTGACTCAAACCGAGAGCCTGCTACCGCTTGATATCAGGATAAATAGACCGAAATTCTGAAGGAGACTGGCACCACTATTGAATTGTCCTCCTCATTTGACAACTTTAAGGAGGTACCTAGCCAACTTCTTTTTTTATATTTACCATTTCTTTGCCGTCGCGTCCGCCAGTTTTGTGCTTTAAACACTGTGCAGGTGCATAACAGTCCCCTCCCCACACATGATAGTTGGGCCGTCGATTCCAACAATGTCCACCGTGTGTCACACAGCAAGGTGCAGCAGACATGGTGACTTGCGCAGCATCTACCGCACTCTCTTCCTCCCTCCCCACCTGGACCAGGTTTCAAGATAGAGTCAAGAAGACCGGAGGCGGGGGGAGGGCGCAGGTGACTGGAACGGCCGGACCCGCACTTAGCCATGCTACCACGCCCCCACGCGCACACACATGGCCCTCTGAGAGTGCCTAACCGTAGTGCTTAATGAGCCACTGGGCACTGAGTCAAACCGCGAGCTTGCTACCGCTTGATGTGAGGATAAATAGACCGAAACGGCTATTTTTAGTTATTACGCACTCCGTCGTAAGTTAGCTTATCATTGAAATTTTCCGTGGACACATACGCCAATTGTCGCTTTTTTTAATTTCCTCAGAAATTATCTACGAAGTTAGAGTAGATCAGTTTATTCAAGGTCTATAGGCTCAGACCGAGAATTTTATACATGAATTGCATAAACTGATCTACTCCAACTTCGTAGATAATTTCTGAGGAAATTAAGAAGCGACAATTTCTAAATTGGAGTATCTATCAGAAAACGCACGGGGAATGCTGGGGGACCCACAGCCGAGCCGAGCCCCTCGCAGCTGCGCCATGCAGCGGCAAAACATCCGCCAAACACGCGTGTATGGGCTTTTGGCTAGTACTTGTGCTGTTAATATGGTATCACCTTACCTAAACATACGTCAATCTCATGCGCTGAGAACTAGCTGCTCGTTAGCAACAAGTGGGGCTTTCGGCATCCCCTTAAAAATGTGATAACCTAGTATTCGGGCTCTGGCCGTCAGGTTGACTTCATTCTCGTCAATTTAATATTTCGTAGTTGACTTCATGGAAAACAGATCGACGCGTGGTGCCGAAACTGACAGCACCTGTGGGTCAGATCATGTTCTCGTTCGCACACACACACCTGAAGGTTAACATCTAATGCGCGCTAGAAATGTCTCGTGTAAGACGCCCTGATGGCTGAAAGTCACAACGACTCAGCACAGTCGAGACTCGAAGCCCAGAAATCCGGTCTGATTTTGCGACCTGCCTGCCTCGAAGGGGAAGGCAGCAGCAGCAAGTGCCCATCATTTCACTTTTCAGTCTGCGAGGCAGCTGAGAAAATTCTCAAATTCCTCCTGCTGCGTCGTAATTAATGGGCTAGTTCAGCGATCTCACAGATGTCTATCGGGGTGACGGGACGCGCTTGTGCCTTGGGGGTCAGTCAAGATTCCTCGCAAGTAGCGGCGTAGTGACCAGTAATACATGCAGAGAAGGGAGCATCGACAAAGACAAGGAGGCCTGGGTTAGCCACAGTGACCTCACAGATGTCTATCGGGGTGACGGGATGTACTCGTCTCCTTGTGCCTTGGGGGTCAGTCAAAATTCCTCGCAAGTAGCGGCGTAGCGACCAGTAATACATGCAGAGAAGGGAGCATCGACAAAGACAAGGAGGTCTGGGTTGGCCATTTCTCGTTTATTAGCAGACAGCCGACAGGACAATGGGGGCCCGTAGCTCAATAATAGTTAACTCTCAAGGAGCAAAGACTCCCGGTTCGAACCCCAGGCCATCTAGGGATGCGTATGGCTGACTGACGATGACGACAGCTTGTCGCCGAGCCTGGTGATGGGTTTGTGTGTGAATCCTAGACGCCTGCTGGGTAGTACTCTTGCCCCACTGATCGAGTCTCCCTCCTCTAATGGGTGTAGTTGCCTTGGCGGTCCCTACCCCATGCGGGGACCGGTGTCGCGTAGACGAGGGAAAGGGGGGGGGACTACTGACCTTCGCATTTGCACCCATCTCTTCAATGCCCTCAATGGCTGTGTCTAATCTTGCCCATTTAACTTTTCATTTTTTTGCTAAACAATGCCCTTATCTCCTTCAGCTCATTCTCGCCGACGAGCGAGGCAAAGCACTGGACTTGGGAAACGTCCGACTGACCTTCAACAGTCTCATTGAGAAGGCGCACGGCAGGGAGACTGAACGTCAGCGGGAGGAGGCGAGACGGCTGCGCAAGCAGGAACAGGCCTTCTGTGAGATACTTCGTCAGATCACAGATCCACCTATCCGTGCAGACACTCCCTGGGAGGTGGTCAGTGAGCGTCTCGGCAATCATCCGGCCTTTACGGTGAGACAGTGTAGGCCCTTTCTACCAGCGTATAGCCGCCTGCCTGTTCGTACTGCTCGGTTATCCGAGTTTTCGCGCTCACTGGGGGGCGGGGGGGGGTTGATTTGAGGCATTCATGCCCTCGTTTGGGGTGCATTTTGACAGCCCCATGTCCCAGTACGAGTCGTTATTCCGTCGGCCTTCTCTCATATGGCGCGGAATGACGGTCACTGACTGAGACCTCGGTCTGGACTAGGTTGTTCTTCATCTTTGGAGATGTTATTGCATTCTATAGCAGCATACTCCCCCCTCCCCCTCGTTGCATGGAACACGGGGGTGAAACTAGTGTGTGTTCGTCATGCCACCCCAGCGTACAGTAGGTGTGCTACCTCATTAAATGTCACAAGAAAAACCCTATAATGTAAAATCCTGTGAGACACGGTTATATAACCTCACCTGATGGTTATGGTTAGGTGTTAGGGTTAGGGCAACTATTTTTCAACCAATCAAAGTACAACCGCGCATTCCCAATAGCTTTTCTTTTGCATACTTGACCTCGTCACCTGCGCGTTCCCCGGCCCCACCTGTATTAATCGCCATTACCACCGGTCCCGTATTACAGATGGCATGCGTTTATTTACTTCTGGTAGTGCCACATAGCCGCATCTGACCAAGCCCGGTTTCCCAGTAAACCGCTATATCAACAGTAGTCCCAGGAGGAGGGTAGTCATATAGCTACGCCTGTAATCTAAAGCATCACGGATGATTGTTTTGTTTTAATTATAAACTAACTGCGGGACGAAGAAATACCTCCCCAATGGCGCCTCTACCAGTAATACGGGCGTAGCTCACTTCCTCTGAACTTTTTTCTGACAGGTGTGTTAAACCTGCTAGAGAGATTCCACGTAAGCAAACAACACCGCTTAGTTTGTCTCACTTTTTGGCTCAAGTGATTTAGCCAATCATCTTGCGAGTTGCTCATATCCATTTTGTTGTTGACCTTGTTATTGAAACAGCCCCTTCTCTGCCTGTCTCCTAACACGCTCTACGCACTTTTGACAGGCCTTAGGACTGGCGTCGGTGGGCTTGAGACGCGAATTCGTGTTCACCCAAAAAACCCTTATCCTTCATAACTCGCAATGACATTCAGTGGTCCCAGTTCTGTCCTCGGTTATCGTTTCTTGAAACACAGCCACAGATGTTCATCGGAAGAGTCCCGAACTGTTTTTTTTGGGTTTGCCTCAAACAGCTGCCCGCGAGTGTTGACTTGGTCCACGCTTATTAGGATTAACTCATGAGTCTGGTTGAAGGCATTTTCGGATTTCGCCTCTATCTCTGATCGCCTAAACCCAGGGCGAAGTCAAGGAAGTTTTTTGGTCGAGCGAATTTTACAAATTCAGTGACCTATCGAGAGGCAGGTGTAGACATTCGTGGGTCAATTCGGCCACATGCGCCCTCATGCAAATCTGATAAGTCACCGCCGACCAAACCGCGTCACTACACATCTCCCCACCACCCCCATATACCTGTAGTGGCTAAGCGGAGAGTGTACTCAGAGAGTTAAAATCATCAGGTCAAATCCCGATTTGTAAGGAGAAGACGGAAGTCAGTTGAACAAACAGCGTGTAACCGTGCGTAGTTATATTTGACCTCTACCTGTCAGCGCTCTATTTCCAATCTGACACGCTTATCTATTCGGTTAGGACCGTGCGATTGTATGTCGGTGCCCGGAAGCCCTCTGCCGTCGGGAGATGTGGATTTTGCCGTGGTCTCAAATTCGATGTCCTGAATTGTCATCTGAGGCGGCAGTGGCGGGCTGGCGTTGACTGCGTCCAGTCATGTCTGAGAGTCTTTGAGAGACAGTGGTGCCAGCCGCCTTTGTAGGAGTAAGCTCGAGCGGTGTCCGACTGACGTGTGTTGCATTTCCCGAGGGGGTGGCGTTCAAGTAGCCTGTGCTGTGTTGGCAGGGGGATGGTGTGTTCAAGTGGCGCATGGGCAGCTGCGACTCTAGGGACGCGTGTGGATCCGAGTTGAAGTCGGCCAAGTGGTTGCAGGTCAGCGCGTCTGGAACCGCTAGCTGTGAAGGCGAATGGCCTTGACGCGGCGGGGCCATGGACACAAGGACGCCAGAAATGGCCATGATGGCTGTCGGTAACATACCACGCGCGAACCCGTCCCACATCACCCACCACAGGCACGTGATAGGCACCTCGCGTAAGTGGGAAATGTGTGTAGTGCGGAGGACCAGGCTGTGCGTGGCACGCGCAGACGGGCCGTCTAGTTCTGCCAACCACCTGCACCTGATTCCCGCACCCGGTGACTGACCGGCTCGGACAGTGGACAGTGCCTGACAGAGGAAGGAGAGAGAGAGGTCAATTCTGTAGACCCCGTCCCCAGTGCATAGTTCCATACCTAAACAACCTGACGCGCTTTTAAACTATCACAATGCGCTAAAAACAATGACTTTTAAAGTTGCCAACTGACGGGACAACTCAATCCTCCTTTCATAACGGAGAACCGGGCTGCAATGGCCCCTTAATGTGCCCTCTATGGCGTCCTCGCCCTGTTGGGATCCGATTCTTGTTTCTGTGGAAACCGGACGTGTATGGCACGCGCAGGCCGGCTGTTTGCTAGTGCACCCGATTCCGCCGCCGATCTCCTTGACTCCGCCTTGACACCGAACTCGGGCAGTTGAGGGAGGAGAGAGTGCGGAAGATGCAGCCCAAGTCCATCATCACTGTCAGTTAATTCACGAGTTAGTTACCGTCCCTGCGCCTCCTCTGCTGTCGGTGATGACGATTGAACTGTCGTCTCCGTGGGTGTACCGCCCTGCAGACTACTGGGAACCGCAGTCTGTGCTTTGACTGACTGCGCGGAAGGGCCTTATCCATTTAGATTCGATCCTCTTCGAGGCTAACACCTGAACATTACTATCGCGCTTATCTGCCTCCCGCATAGGTTTGTCACTTGTCCGCATACATTGGCACAAGTTTTGGAGTACCTCGTTAATTGCGGTATGGTGCTGTTTATTCCGTTCTCCGTATGAGTTCGTGGAGTAGTGTTGTGAACGCTCTCATGACCCCGTCCGAGATTTCGTCCTTCCGGTGGCGGTGGCGGTGGTGACTTATAACAATGCCATTAGCAGAAGGGATAATCTTTCTAAGCCTTTGTGGACGGCCTCGGCATTGCATTATTTGCTCACGGTTTGTTGCCCCTCACTGGCTCTCCTAAATGTTGTGTCCTTATGTTTCGATTGAAGGCGATTACCTTGGAATCTGAACGTATCAGGGTCTTCAAAGAGTACATTCTCGCCTTAGACTCGGTAGACACAGGAGCCGGCGTCTACGCTGTGGATGGCTCAAAATCCCGCCGCTCCAAAGCCCACAAGACTCGGTGAGTTTTCTTGCTCCTCTGCCCCACTCTCGAGCCTTGTTTTCTCCTCTTAACCTACCAATGTTTTAACCCAATACAGATCTACATCGAGAGAGGGCGACTCCCAGAGTGAACTGGATGCCCGTGGCGATGGCAGTTCGAGAAAAGACCGCTCTAAACGCTCGCGACATCGTGCCGCCTCAAAGAGCGGCAGTGAGGACACCGACTTGGCGCCGAGCTCGAAGAAGAAGCACAAGAAGACCAAATCGAAGTCGAAGAAGTCCAAGAAGTACAAGTCAAAGCATCGAGAGGACAAGAACAGAGACACCGCCAGCCCTCCAGCCCAGTTATCAACGTCAGGCGCCTCCAACTCTAGGAGCCAGATAGCCAGCGCTGGTGCTGTTGGCGGTGGTGGTGGTCCCGACGGTGAGCTGGAAGAGGGCGAAGCAGCTGATGAGGACTTCGAGGAGGAGAGGACCCACGAGGCTGAAGAGGAGAATGGTGAAGAGGAGGAGGGTGAGATTGCCTATCGTTCCTCCTCTTCCAAGAAGGCGCACAGGCATCGTCAACGACAGACACCCACGCCAGAAGACGGCGAAGCGAACAGCAGCCTGAGTGAAGACGAGGCCTACACCAGTCGAAGTAGCAGTCGGCGGCGACGACGTCGTTCTTAATTATGTGTATATGCATGTCACACAACATCTTGACATACCTTTTAACCTTCTAGCTATCTTTTTTCCCACTGTCTCTCCCTCTCCCGGCCCCCTAGACCGATGACGACTATTCTGGTGGGTAGTCTGTGATAGCAGCCTAGTGTATCGCATCCCGTGCGCAAAATGACCTTACCGCTCGGGCTGAGCATATACTCGAGCAGCGCATACACGAACGCAAGTTGGTTGCACAATGAGGTGCCGAATAATCGCAAGTGACCTTCCAGACCGGCCATGAGCTCAATTTTTCAGCCGTCAAGATAACTGATCATACCAGAAACAAGGCAAGCCGAGGTTTTACCGAAGTCTGCGTCCCTGATAAGGCGAGGGGGGAGCAGGATGAGTAGGAGCGAATTTCCGTCCAAAATACTTCGAAAAGCTTTTTGTGTGCCCGCGGATTCCCATGTTTTAGCCAGACTGACGCATGTTCATCAGACCACGATGCGAAAGCAGTCGCGGCAAAGAATAGTGCTGTCGCATCTGTGCACGTTTGTAACTGTCGATCGGTTTGATTGTTAGAACTGATCGTAATAGCAACTTAATAAGCAACCAGTTATTGAGCTAGTCGAACGGTCTGGCATCTAAAAGCCTCCGGTGAAATAACCAAGTCGACAACAGCCTGCAGTCGGGTCAGAAAGTGGTGAAAGGTACGCACTCTAGGGCTTAGCCTACTGCTCATGATTTGTCATTGTGCTAACTGAGACGGTGTGGACGGCTGTTTAGTGGTTATACCCCTCGTCCGGTGCGTGTGTCGATTTTCAGGGCTTGACTCAGTATCATTGTCAACAATTCGTCCTTTTCCGGTCACAAGTGGTCCTCGGAATGGGGGGTCTAGGGTCGAAAGGTGTTCATTCAGCAGAGTGCAACCGTGCGCAGTTATATCTGACCTCCACCTGTTGGCGCTCCATTTTCATTCTGACACATCTATCCGGTTAGGGCCGTGCGATTGTATGTCGGTGCCCGGAAGCCCTCCGCCACTGGGAGATGTGGATTTTGCCTTTATCCCAAATCCAGTGCCACTGAACACCGTCCCTAAATGGGGCTGCCTCTCGTGCTTACCAGTCCAGATCTGTCACCCGCAGCAGGGCCATGGAAATTAAGACCGATTAAACCGCAGAGAGCAGTCTGTCTTAGGGTGTCGCATCCCGTGCGCAAAATGACCTTGTAATTATGCCGCTCGAGTAGCGCATACGCGAGCGTAAGCTGGCCACACGATGGGGTGACGAGTAATCGCAGGTGGCCGCCTACGCCTTCTAGACGGGTCATGAGCTCAATTTCGCAGGCGTCAGAATGACTGATCATGCCGGAAATAAGGCAAGTGGAGATTTCACTGAAGTCTAGGACTCTGATAAGGACTCAGCTAATCGATATATTGAACCGGCGCACCATACAGAACCCTGTGCAGTCATTCCCAGACCTCCGGCACAAATCGTTAGCTGGCAGTCCGATTCTCGGATGTGCTGCTCTGTTGTTGCCTCTTGTGTGACGTGGGGCGTAAATTTCGTTGATTGATGCCTCCGAATCTAATAGCACGGTGGCCTAGGCTCTCAACTCACGTGCTGGAGTCCCGAGCTAGAAGAAGCATATGAAGGAGAGGGAGGGAAGCAGGGTGAGTGGGAGAGGATTTCCGTCCAATATACTTAGAATGTTACCATCACATCTGTGGAGGATTTAAGGCGTGCACATCTGTAACTACCGATCGGGGTGGTTGTTAAAACTGATCGTAAAAGCAACTTAACAGGCAACCAGTTCTTGAGTTAGTCGAACGATCTAGCATCTGAAAGCCTCCGGTGAAATAACCAAGTAGGCAACAGCCGGCCGTCAGTATTGAGTTTAGAGATCCTAGTAGTCTGTGCACGCGGTTGTATCCACGTTGGTTAAAAACCCGTCACCTCTAGGAACCTGAGATTCGTTCATCGTCGGTCCAGACCAACACCTGTTTCCCGGCATGTGAGTGTTACTTCCGCTGCAGGGTTGCGTAGTGTGATTGGACACATTCAAGTTATGGGTCTCCGGGTTGGTCGGCCGTCAGTAATAAATAAATTCCCATGGTTGCAGCCATCAGCGGCAGAGTCTATTTGCAGGCTGGACCGGTCTGGCACCTTGTTCTGGGGACCGGCTATGGCCCTCGGTAGCATAGAGACAAATAGCAGTTAATGGAGAGCAGACTGTGATGGCAATGTCTACCTTGATTGCTATCTCCAGTTATACTCCAAACTTACATGGGAGGTTTATCATGTGATCAGTTTGAGGTAGAGTGCCGTGCCACGAACCAGCGGCCCAAGTATCGGTTCTCACAGCCCTTCCTTCTAAGTCCGCCTTGTGTGTTTTTGATTACGTCCAAAAATGTCACGTTACATTGAGCCCAGCTTTAATATTTCCTCATAAGGGACAGCAAAGACCTTCCGCAAAATCCCTCCCTGTATTTTTAATGAAAAGGCCAGAAACTGGTCTTGTCCATTTAGGTATTACCGGACACTTCATCCTGCGTTGCAGGTGCACTCACCGGTCGAGTTTTGGGGCATGCTCGTCCTGTTGTGCCTCTGGGGCTGGCTGACGACATCTAATAAGCCGGAAATGGCCATCTCTCTTCCTTGACTTTGTCGGAATCCTCTACATCATTTTATGTTGAGTTTGTGCTGACTGCGGAGTTATAGAATTCAATATCTGCGCCGGAACCAATCGGCTGCCTCCTATAACATGGCAGCTGTTGCTTGCTCCTCGCCATCAACTAAGGTCATTTTCACCAAACCGTGTCCCGGCAATGACTGCAGAGCTTTGGCGGGTAGTATTACTATTTAATCGCAAAATGCTCAACCCAAAATGGGAGCCAGGTAGGAGAGGTTCAGGAGATGGCGAGACTGTGCAACTGACGGTTTGGAGTGGCGCGTGTAAGTCCTGGTCTCGCGGCTGGTGCACAGAATCAGCGGGTGCTATGCCAGTCAGTAAGTATTTAAATAACACGTGTTACTGTAATGAAACGAGTAGCGTGTTTGTATGATTGTAGCGCGTCCAGGTCGCGTATTTCGAACAGACCCGCTGGAGCGCACCACACTTTGTAAACCGCTGATTGGTAAGATGTTTAAAGGCCTTGACCCTGTCTCGCCATCAGGTACAGCAGCTAGGAGAGCGTCCCTCTCTTGCGCCATCCTCCTCGAGAGAGAGAATTGTAGCGCTGGTTTGTCTGACTCATTTATTTTGTAGCTTACAACCGTATCCTCGAAGGCT
Source organism: Spirometra erinaceieuropaei (assembly GCA_902702965.1). Lineage (NCBI taxonomy): Eukaryota > Metazoa > Platyhelminthes > Cestoda > Diphyllobothriidea > Diphyllobothriidae > Spirometra > Spirometra erinaceieuropaei. The sequence goes on from CACRXP010000100.1 coordinate 590,396, forward strand.
TTACTATGACTCGAGCCGGGAAAGTGACATAGGATCACTGGCAGCTGTTCGGCATCTAGAAGGTCGAATCTGGTTTTCGTCTCCTCCGCCTGTGATCGGGAGGAAAACATTTAATACAGACAGCTGCTGTGTGCGATTGTGGGACTTCAGCTCAGACACCATTATCGTTTTGCATCGCTCCAGAAATTTGATCAAGAAAAATGACGTCCAAACTGATGAACGCACGAGTTGCCGTCCCTGAGGACTGCGTTTTGCCGCTTAAGTCATGTTGTATCACTACAGTGAGGAAATTTTTGCCTTTGTCAGTCTCAAACAGAGCTCCTTTGGAATAGTATCTCCGGGGAGTTTTTGTTTGCTTTCGTTTTGTGGCATGCAAGTTCATTGTCGTGAAGTTGGAAGTGTCGATTTGCATGCACGAATTCTTAGTCCAATTGTGTAAGCCGTCTACACCCTCGTGAGATAATTTCGTCGCCCTTATCATGAATAATCCTCTGTATCGGAAGGTAGTAGACACAGGTCCCCACATTCGACTTGACCCCGTCTTCCGCGTCGCCTATGGCTCTAGAGAGGATTCTGACATATCGTTCGGCGGTACCGCTTCGATGTCGTCCAGAGGCTTTTAATTCTTGTCAAACGCCCAGATGAAACGGCTTGGGGGGGACACTGTGGTAAGACAATCAAGGACTTTGTAGAAGTCTTTGTTGTTATCGCCTATATCGCGAATACCGCGTCCAAAGCAGCCCTGCACTTCTCCCATATGATTGGTCTTTTGTGGTGGTATCGGTTTACACGAGAGCCGTGCTGTGTGTCATCATAATAACATACTGGTTGGACAGAGGAGTTACTTATCCTCCGAGAATTCTCTCCCCCAGCATGCAACAAATACAGGTTTTGCTGGCAAACCTAGAGTTGTTAGCTTTGAACCGTGAGCCCGGAAACTCACCGAAGACGAGCGACCGCGGAAATATGATAGAGAGAGGCTCGGGCAGTCCTCCCGAAAGCTGAATACATCCGGAATATTATCTGAGTCTAATGATTTAGCCGGTTTTACTCTGCTCAATTCCGATTTTGCGATGCGCTTGATAACTTAAAATGAGCTAATCTGTGCACCAGCCGCTGGGGCTCATGGGCTGCCTATGCTTAGTTCTGATTCTTTGACAAGAATGAACTGAAGGAATTTCGAAAGAATCTTAATTTTCAGATGATCCTATGTCGCGGTTTCGTTTCCTTCGTCTTCAAGCGTGTCGAGGCTGCTGTGAATTCCAGTGCCTTCCTTATGCAGGCACTAGATCACTATGACAGCTGCAATGAGGTAGGGTTTAGAAGAAGCATGTGTTTCTTTTCTTTTTAAATTGGCATGGCTCCTGAGACAGAGCTCTACGGACGTGATGACGTAGGACTTTGTAGGCTTCAGGAAGGTCTAGATGCCTGTTGATGGAGTTGGCATCGGAGTACCAAGCCTCGAGTGTTAACCGTTTCGCTTTTCTGTTGTCCCGGCATAAAATGATAGCTCTCTGGAGGTCGAAAGTATGCCTAGTCTATCCAACGTGCGCTGCTAGCTAAGAGTTTATATCTAGCCTCCGAATGGCCGATTTGTGCGCCTGTAGGCGGGTCTCCCATTTCCTCCCGGTTTCCCCAACATATCTGCAGTCGCCCTCATTGCAATTTATTTTGTAGACAACTGAGATATCAGCGTGTGGTAGTGTGTCCTTGGGTTGCATCAGACAGATACTTAATTTTCCAATGATCCTAGGTCGCAGTTTCGTTTTCTTCGTCCTCAAGCGTATCAAGGTTGCTGTGAATTCTAGTGCCTTCCTTAGGCAAGCACTAGATCTGTATGACTTTTGCAATGATTCAATCAAACAGGTAGGGCTTAAAAGAAGCCTTAGCTTTACAAGCTCACTTTCAGAAAGTATTTCTTTACGTTGTAAATCGGCATGGCTTCTGGTAGCTGTTTTTTGCAGAGACAGTCTGGTGGCCCCACTCCAGGCGCCTGCTGCAACACTGTGTCTCTCTCTCGAGTACCAATGGCAATATGGCTATCGGCCGATAGCAGCTATATAAACCGGCCAATCAACTTCAATGTAGACCCGAATATGCTTTCGTTCGAGGCGCTCTGATGCCTGCCCCTGCAACGCTTGGGCGCCTGTTCCGTCAGTGCCGGCCATGTGTTCTTGTCCGACTTCCAGCTTGCTCTATCCTATTCTTAACCCATTTTGCAGAGAACACAATGCCGTTTCAACTGGCGCCGATCTTCTTTCCACTCGGGGCCCGACCTGAAGTTTGTAGTGGCTAGGGCCTGCTCGTAGTTTTAGCCATCGCGACATGATCGTTCGTTCTTTAAAAACCTCTCTTTTGATTCCCAAGGTAAGCCACTCTGGACTGTTCCTTTGAATTCTTGATTTTTTAGGGCATACTTAACGCTGCCTCAACAATCCTACCCGTCTCATTTTAACATGCCCTACTTTATTCACGTCCATCTCAGTCGGTCTCATAGATTGAAAAATTCCTAACACTCATTGGTCATTCGAACCTAGGGAAGGGTGGATGGTTACCTCATCTACATCCTTCTAGGTCTTCGTGAAGATCCAGACAGTCAGGCCTTTATCTCCTTCGGATTCTTGTGCCACAGAAAGCATGCTGCAAAACTGATTCAGTCACAGTTAGATTCCGCAAACGACAACTTCCACCAAGTGCCTCACAAATTTAATAGCATTGGATCAAATCAGTGTCTGGAGTCATATGTTATTTTGGATGTATTAAAGTAGTCAGGCAGAATAAGAATGCCTTCCTGTTGCTAAACAAACGCCACTATATTCCCCAACTCATTTGGTTGGAGGTCCCTAAACTACGACGGGATTAATATATTGAGACGTCAGGGTGAAGGATCAGCTTTTGCAGTGTTGGCAGTCTCCTTAGAAATAAGAGCTCTTCCTCCACTGTTTTCGCATTTTCAATCAGAGTTCATTAATTGGGAGTCATTTGTTGATAGACCCGACTTGTACTTCCCCGATTAGCCATGTTTCAAGTAGAGTAACATTATCAGTGTTATTTTGATAAAAGAAGATTCTTAATTCTTTGAGCTTACTCACGAGACCTTGAACATTGCCTGCATTTCAAAGTCGAAATCTGCCAAAACACCTAGTAATTGGGTTTGGTGGTTATCTGGAGGATCCCATATTGATAGTTCAGGAAATCTTATATGGGTAGTCAGCTCACTGTATCAGAATTTGCAAATTCCACCCCACTTTGCTCGAAAATGCGCACAGGTTTCAAGGCAGTTTTGGCAGTAGGTTTCCTCTATGTTCCATGAAAGTTAACTAATATAAAGAAGAAGGTATTGCTAGTCAACCTCAACAGATTACGACTTATCAAACTGGGCGCGACACTTATCAAACTATCAGACTTTTTGACGAAGTTGCATAATTCATCTGACCCATTTGTGAAAGTCAGCGGCCTCGGTGAACCCTGTGGTCATCTGGGGGATTTTAGACTGACTTCTTAAGTAATTCTGTTTGAGCAGCCAATTTATTATATCAGAACTGGTGGACAAAGACAACGGAGGCTCGAACTCGCGACCTGTTAGTTAGAAGCCCACGCCTCTAACCACTGGGCCACGAGCCCGTTGCCCTGTCGGTTTCGATCGGGAATTTACAATGGCCGGGACGTGGACATCTAACTAACAGGTCGCGACGAGTTCGACGCTCGGGTGTTCCACACTCCGGGGTTGGGTATGACTGGCTGACGACGGCTAATAAGCCAGAAATGGCCACTCCAGTCCCCCTTGTCTTTGTCGGTAATAACATACTGCCTATGTCATGCGCCACGATGAGGCTGTTGGTTGGGCTTGAGAGAGAGCCCGTAAGGCACAGTGGAACGAGTGAGTTCCGTAAAAACGGTCGGTGAGCGCCCCCTACTATTCTATGCGTTTCAGTAGGCTAGGCGGGTAACTTGACCCAAATGTGATTAAACTCACGCCTCCTGGTCGGACCTCGTAGCTCAGATGGTTAGAGCGTTGGCTGTACTCGAGCCTTGCCATGGGTAGGAATCTCGCCGGGATTCTCACAAATGGGTCAAATGGGGATTTTAAAATTCCTAAGAAATAAATGCGCGGACTTGATGTAAATCCTTCCGCTCCAATATTTACCTACTCGCCCTGACAGCTGATACGGGTGTTTGCGTAAAAAATCAATCAGCTTCAGGGGAGTCGCCGCGTAATATTCGCAAACCACTAAAAACGATGAGCGCAGGAACGGTAAAATGCAGGCCCATTAGTAAGACAGACTTGCGCTGTATCTACTGCACTTTCTCCTCCATCATTCACTTGCATCCTGTCCCAAGATAGAGTAAAGAAGAGTGGAGGCGGGATCGGGCACAGTGGCAGACGAGACTGAACGACCCGTCTGCGCGTGCCACAAACGTCCGGTTCCTGAACGATAAACCAGGTTTCCGCACACACAAGATAGAAACGGCTCGGATCCCAACAGAGTTGGAGTAGCATACCGGCCATATTAGGGAGTCACCGCAGCCTCCTGTGAGGAGGACCGAGTCATCCTATTGGTTGGCTGTCTTCCAAATCACCACACCGCAATAGTTTAAAAGCGCGTCCGAGTCGGTCAGCCATCTGATGGTTAGACGGTTGGCTGTCAGGGGTAGCAGACTGTCTCCAACTCCATACGTAGTCTGGAGACCTCGAAGGGATTTATCTCTCCAGAAGAGGTAGTGGATTATTAATCTCGCACCGACCATATCCACCGAAATGGTAATTATGCCATTGTCAAGAAAGAGGTCTTTTCTTCCACTGTCTTCAAATCAGGTTTTATTAGTTGGTAGCGGTCTTTTGGTAGTTTTGAGTCATATAATCCCTCAATGAACCCTGTTCCAGTCAGGGCAACGGTATCTAGACGATTTTTATAGACGAAGGTTTTCAACCCGTTGAGCTTACATTCAAGGCTTTGTTCAATTTTTTTAAATTCTCAGGCATAAGTGCGCGAACTTGGAGCGAATCTTTCGGGACAAACCTTTCCAAACTCGGTTCAAAGGTCGATGTGGATGTCTGAACTGAAATACATCAGCTTCGGCTGGACAATCGCAGTCTACGGAAACCCCATCTTTATAATAGAGTCCCTTGGGGACTGGTTTTGAGGCATGCCATCATGTACACCACTGCGTGGACGAAGGAGCTCAAACCCAGCAAACGGCTCATTTCCTGCAAGTACCCTATGTAACTAGGTTTGTAAACCGAGCTATGCATCGTTCATTCTGAAATGAGGTCATAAGGAACAAGACATGGAGGTGCCCATTCGCACGACAAATCGGTGCATTCCTTGCTAAGAAATAATATCACGCGCTTGCATCCATCACGACATGCTAGGAGTCGTGGGAAGTGCACTCGAACTGTCTAGCGGTGCCAGCCACCTCGCTAGTGCCCACTTGACATCTTCCTGCCATCGCAGCAAGGTGTTGAGGCGAGTGAGGAGGACGCTGTGCAAGTTTGCCGTCACCATAAACTACCTCACCCGCTAGTCATCGGTGCTGCGTCCACTCTGCAAGGCACGCAGAGTCGACGTTGTCGCCTGCTACAGTCGAACTGTCCTATTATACCGCACAATTCCCTCCCCAAAAATCTGGTTCAACGCGTTGCACCGCTTTGCACTCGACGACCTCTCATCAAGGCTCTCAGCGACAGGTCCTCGGAGGATCCCATTTTCTCTGGTTCTACTTCGTCTCTTCCCCTACCAGTATCCCATCACACATCGACATCATCCACCGCAAGCACCTAGCTGCCACCTTCAACGCAAGTTGGAAGTGTGCGTCTGGGCACCTTCATCATGCGGCTCATTTGCTTCGTGTGTGATCGGAATCTGAGACGAAGACGGTGCATCGAGCGCCGTGGTACGGAAGGCAGCCGTCTTACGTCCCCAAATCAGTCCGCCCGACCACTTCCAACATGCCCACGATGTCAACGAACATTCCGGGCGCCAATCGGACTGGTTGGACACCTTCGGACCAATTGCAGCACTCAGGCTGCACCAAACGTCGTCTCTCCGTCCGCAGCTCCCTCGCCTGCCACGGCTGACCGCCCCCCCCCCCCGGACCACCACTACAATCCTCCTCCTCCCGCGCCGCCGCCGCTGTGGCCTCTGTAATGCCCATCAACACTACACACAATCCTGACACACCAACAAACACCAACACCGCCACCGCCAACATCAGTGATGAGGACCGGGTCTAAACCTGTTCACATTTCAATCACACTTTCACCTCAAGCAACGGCCTGGTCGGTCACTTGCGAATCCATCGCACGGAGCAGCGACCTACACCCGCCGCCACTGTCCAAGCTGTCCACACACATTCATGCATCGCATGGGCCTGTTCGGCCATGAAAACCTGCGGTAGCCAACCGCCGGTTGTACCACATCATCAAATTCCCTTTTACCAGCATCTCAACACATATCAGAATCACCCATCGTAAGCACCCAACTGCCACCTCCCACGCAAGTGGAAAGTGGGCGTCTCGGCTCCTTCTCCATGCAGCCCCCCTGCTGAATGGAGGTAGACGTAGACGTTGCGTTGAGCGCTGTGGTTCGGAAGGCAGCCGACTGATGCCCCAACTCAGTCCACACAGTTATCTGTGTTGTGTGGAGTGGAGAACTGATGGGCCGAGAGACAGGCTGTCACGGCCCCTTCTCAAGCCATCTGTGATACTCTCATATATGCGAGGAGAGTGTGTGTACTTTATGGGTAGTGCCTCCCAGTCGACGACTGTTTGGCTACACAACCTTGAAGGGTTACGGCCCAGGCTAGATGCAGGGCCACGTGTCGCCCTTCTAGGTCAAAAGGTCCGAAAGCGTGTGATATGTCAGTATCAGCAAACCATGGTCCTCGCAGCCTGGAATGCGCTAGCACCTGGTTCCCTGACGATAGATGCGCTTGCGCTTCCACTGGGCGTACAGGTGGTGGGCATGGCTGCCCAGTTAACCTCTTCCTTCTGACCCCTGTTAGGGTGTTGTTGTTGGCAAAAACCTGGCCATTTGCTGTGTGGACAAGGGACTGTGGTGCGGAACGTCAAGGTGCGGGCTCAACCGCACCAGCTACCTGCGCTGTCTCCTGTCTCCGGTCTTCTTGACATCGGGTTCGGGTGGGAAGTGGGGAAGAGAGAGTGCGGTAGATGCTGCTCAAGTTACTATAAACCAAGTTATGTGTAAATCACCGCACCTGCTACACCTTGCTGTGTAGCAGGTGCGGTGGACATTGTCGGATTCGATGGTCGAACTATCACATCGTCTCCTGTTTCATTCCGCGTTGCTTTTGTCGGTTTTCTCGGCGCAGAAGGGCTAGACAACGCTTTTAGCCAAAGGGCACGTGTTCTGTGATGCGACGTTATAATCGTCGTCGCCTGGAACCCGCCTCCGTGGTAGCGCCTGATCCCCCACTGTGAGAATCATGCACGTGGCTAATCGGCGTGTTGTTCAGCCCTCAGCTATAGTTAGCATTTGATCTGATACCGGGCATCACTGGCGAACTTGCGAAAAAGTCGGGCAGTACTAGCCGCTGGTGACGAAATAAAGGTGCAACTGTGCCTAAACCCAATGAAAAAGAGATGGGAACTCATAATGAGAAGTCGTATTTCCAGTAAGCTACAGCTAAAGCAACTCGTCCGAAAATATCGAAGAAAATAGTAGTGAGAAATAGTAAGGCCAGATAGCATTGCGTTGCTGAAATCGCAAGTCGGGGAATCGACATTCAGCACCAACGCTCGGCTAGAATGGGATCTAGTGGCTCTTGGGTAAACTCCCAAGTGTATGTGCAGTAGCTAGGATTGGTTGGGGGAGAGCCAATCAGCGCACAGGGTTCGTGGTGTTCAAAATCATCTGGGCGGTATAGCTTGTGAGACGCGGGCGCCTGATCAAGACAGTTTTAGCTACCCATCCGGGCTCGTCTCATTGAAGCACAGCCGACCTGCGTAGCAGATTCAGTCTGCGGGAAATCTCATGCCTACCGAAACAGTCCTGCACACTGTTAGGAGGAAATTCCGAATGCCAGCTGCTTTAACCTTAGTTACCCCTGCGCTGAACACAGAGAAAATTACGCTGAAGCACTTCAACCAGCAGCCCCAGCCTCGGGAGGAGGCACTTGTTGAGAGACAGAGGCCAACCGCTATCTCGAAGAGAACGCAGCGGTCACTTGCAAGTGAAGTTTCCCACAGTGAGGCAGACTTGCGCCGCATCCGTGTCACTCATTATTTTTTATGTCCACCGTATCCCCAGTAGAAGAACAATATCACAACTACTGGTGATATGAGTTAGAATGGTGCAAAGATCATGGTATTGCAGGCCGAGCCCCAGTCCTGAATGCGAACGGGCTTCTCCATCAGACGGAAGCCCGCCAGACCCTGACCTTCAGCGGGTCGTAGAAAACTCTAAAGCACGTCAGTTCGTCTCAGCTGGACAAAATAAACTCTGGATCCAATCTGGATCGACCTCACTGCCTCTCCCCCCTCCAAGTGTGAGCGGCCTGTCGAGTCGGGTCGTCTGGAAATGAAGTTGACATCAGCAGCCGACGTGGTGTAAGCCTGCACCTAACGCGCGACAGTGCAACCCGATCAGCGCCCCCTGGCTGCCAATGTAATCCCCTTTTAGTGAGGTGCGATAGCAGTACAGATTATTCGTAAAGCTTAAATTCACTCCACGGGTGTGACTCGGACGCACCCCTTCCCCCTGAAGGGAATACCCCCAAAAAGCTCAGCTTCGTGGTGCCAGAGACATCAAGGGTACGTCTTGTTTTCCATAAACGGCTAACTTCCGAACTACAAGTTATATAGGTTTCCCTGCCAGACGGTCAAATTCGTTGCATTTTCAGGCAAGAAATAATGTGCTGACATCTGGTTCACCTAACTCCTTACCAACCAAGAAAGCAACGGGTCGACATGAGGCAGGCTCTACGGGCGCCGGGGACGTAAGACCCGATCGGTGGGGCCTACCTTGTCAGATGGCCAACCGAGCGCACAACTATCGCGCGACGCGTCGGGTATCCTAGACTGCTGAAACGGATAGCGCTGTTGGGTAAGATAAACGCGGAGCCGATTAAGTGTGGAACGGACTAGATGGAGGCCTCATATATCCGCCAAATCTCATATCCGGCTGGCCTGGTCCGTACTTTTCACAAATATGGGGGACTAATGAAAGAGAGACTGCCAATGAAAGTTCGACCGTCGATTTCGACCGTGTGCTCTACAGCAGACCGAGGGCGGGGACGGCGACTTTCGCGTGAGTGAGTTTAGAATGACGGTAGACTTGCGCTGCATCTACCGCACTCGCCCCTCCTATCCCATCAGGAGCCGGTGTCAAGACGGAGTGAAGAAGACTGGGCCCTACACGTACTCCCCCTAAAATTTACAAGAAGTCGTGGCTTCGAAAACTATCAACAGACTGAGAGTTAGGTCAGAATGGAATTGGCCGTAGGACTATCCCGTGTTTGGCACGCCAACTTCCAGTAGTCTTAACGTGGCCTCACCATTGAAATATGACTCGTGTTGAGAGTGGGGGCGAGTGAGGAGCTATGCAAGTCTTCCTCATTAGAGCCTAACAGAGGCACAAGCCTCGACTGCTTTTTCCGAAACAGCGATTGTAGTCATCGCTTGCGACGGACGAGCCGCTGTACTTGTAGGACGTTGTGCGGTAGTGAATAATCCTGCCCCTTGGCGTACCAGAGATAAGTGGTGGTGGTGGTGGTGGTGGTGGTGGTGGTGGTGGTGGTGGTGGTGGTGGTGGTGGTGGTGGTGGTGGTGGTAAGCAGAATGACGTGCTTGGTGATTTATTAACTATACAGAATGCACAAAATAAGTTTCCGATCAAGGAGGGGGGAGGAGAAATTTACACTCCAGGCGGCGGAGGACAACCTGGAGGATATATGTCTGAGTGGGAGGCTAAGGAAGTACCAGGCGGCGGCGGTGTGACGGAAGCAGATAGGCCGTCCCGACCAACGAGTCCCAGGGACTGCTCGATGGACGAGCTGGCGGTTTTAAGGCGCGAACTCACCTCTAGCTCTGGTTCCTGAGGCAGCACACAAGTCGCGTAGGCGTAGGAAGCGTACTCATCCTTCTGTGCCCGGATGGCAGCCAGCTGAGCAGCGACCTTTGCGCCCGCAGCTCGAGCCGCCTCCTGTTCCACAACGGAACGCATGGCGGCCGCCTGCATTGCCGCTATCTGGGCGTTCTGTGCGGCGATGAATTGCGACTGCACCAAGTCATTAGCCGGTACGTAGCGGTGTTGCTCCTTTGACCAATAGTAGTACATCGACCTGCCGGCATCGTAGAAGTAGCCGGTCTTTGCGTCGTAGTGCAGTTCCGTTTCAGGGTCGTAGTACATGCCGGTTGGAGCTTCATACTGCAGTCGGGCAGACTCGGGTGGAGTGGCGAGTCGTCGACGCATGCGGATCTCGTCCATCACTTCAGCTTCGGTCATGCTGAGAGATGCAGCATGGCAGGTGAGTGCGGCCTGGTAGACGCTGCCGGAAGGCGCGACGTCCGCAATGTTAGACGCACGATGCAGCAAACAAATGCGCGCGCTGGAACTGCTTTCAGGCAGTTTTGGACGAGGCTTGCTGCTGCTACTGTCCTCATTTTTACCCTCTGAAGAGGCCGCGGCCGCTTTAAGTTCCTTCTTGTAGATGAGTCGGCTAACTCTGGGTGAGGCGACAAACACCTCGCCTCCAACCCACTTCCAGGTCAGCCAATTCAGTTCAGGAGGCGGCGGCTCCACGGAGCGCTTGAATATTGACCGCTGGCAGCCGCAGAAATCGAGCATTTCAGCGGCCCACAACTGGAAATGGGAATGGAGATACAATCTTGAGAGGTCTCTTTCAAAGCGAATTTGGAAGGCAGAAAAATTGAGACGAGGAATGGGTCGATAAGTTTGAGTATGTACGGATGACAGGATAGTGATGATTGGGTGGTTTTTATGGCTTATGACGTAATGAAGCTGAATAAGTCAAAACGGGCATCCTGTCATAAAGATTTCGAAAATTTGTATTAGAATAAGAGGTCGGTTTGTGCGAGTAGCTCTGACCGTCGGCTGGGGGGAATTCAACTTCGCAGCTCCGTGTGAACGCCGAAGTTCACAAAACACTGAAGTGCCTTCGATTGTAACACTACTCATCATATAGCACAAAAAGTTGAGTTACAAAAGACTTGGTTTAGAATCACTCCAACTGATTACTATGTAGACTGAGTGCATTCTCCACTTCAGTAACAGAAAGATGGGGCTTCCACCTGGGAACCGCACTGAAAGCTGCTACCAAACGTAAATTTTAGAAGAGGTCGTGGAGGTCTCAGGGAAGCGCGGTTCCTCGAGAGGGAGGCGATTTACGTTCTTTTAAAAAACTGTAATTACGAGGCTTTCACATGAATATTAGTGACCTAATATCCTTAGGTTGACTGGTGCTGCTTGCAAACTGCGAACATGATCCAGATGGAGTTCAATACCTTAAAAACGTCAGGTCTTTTCATAGGTACTGTAAAAGAGGTATGAAACCATTTTCGTGTGAAGAAGTGGCTGCGAACTACTTACTACTTAACATCAAGATATTCCGTACTCTCGTAAAGTATATTTCGAAATGACGCAGGTTCCTGCTAAACGTTGAAGAACCAAGAACCACTTTTTGCAAAATAGAGCTAGAAACATCCATTTAAGTTTTCTTCTTCCGACCACAATTCACACAGATAACCAGAACGAATTTCGGTTGAAATTTAGAATGCAAATATGTATAAATGAATTGGGTAGTATATTCTAGGTTTCTTAGAGACTCCAACTTAGAGTAAGTCATGTCCTCAACTTCAAAACATATTAAGAGATTTTAGTCAGCATCTCCCTACTGTAAGTAACGTAGAGCAAAAATAATGCGCGCATCCCCTATCCAAAAGTTGAAACGGGAAAAAAGTATAGCTTGTAATAGGTTCCTTACCGCGGAACAGCCGTAGTTGAAGTCCAGAAGAGAGCAGAAAAACTGTTCACGGTCCCATAGAATTGGTTTGCTGATATGTTTCGCGAGGTGCTTGCTCCAGGCCCGAACTACTTCCTCAGGACCCCAAGTTATTACAGCGAAGCCCACGTTGAAATTGTGAAAATCGGCCTATAAAGGTGAACCGAGAAGCAAAACAGAGAAGCTTAGGAATCGACCTTTTAAAATAAAAGTACATCCAGGCATTGGTGTGTCTTATATCTCCCTTAGCCGGGCATACTAATCTATTTGCTTGAACCGGTGTCTTGCAGATCGTCACTCTACAAATGTTGACGTGATGGAAAGCTACAACAGGATTAGGAGAAATAACGTCATGGACAAATTTGCCCTAATGTCGGTACGGGACACGGCTATGTTAATGGAATAGGCAAGTGAAAACCGCGTACAGAAGATTTTAGGGCAGTCCATAACTTTATTTGGCCCAATTCCCAGAGAGCCAAACAAAAAAAATCGGGGAACTTTGCCGTCTACCTTGATCAAGTAGTGGCCTCTGGGAATTATTAGCGGAGAATGCCATTATGTGAGACGAAGCATGCAACACAGCCAAGGAGTACGTCAGCAACGCAACGTGCAGACTGGGAATGCCTAGACCACGACGTCTAGTGATGCCGGAGCAATCTGTCAAATAAAGGCGTGCTAAATAGTGCACGGTGGCACATTAGACGGTGGCGGTGAAACGGCAGGATCTAATGGATGTCGATAATAATGCCGAACTAGTCCCTTTTTTACCAAGCCCTGTTAACCTATTCTTCTATGGCAGTAGGCCCGGACGAGTAGTGCAAGTTTCGGTAGAATAGTATTAGTCGGCGCGAAGAGACACAATAGGTCCCGGCAGGCGCACACTTAAAATCCACAATGGAAGGGTAGCAGCGGCAATATTAAAGGGTTTAACTAGGCGATATATGTTGGCCGCGGTTATAACGGGTATTGCTTTTGCCTTATTCGAAAGTCACAGGGCAGTGGTGCAAACGGGCCACTGGACTTTCGTTTATTTCAACGTGGGGGTGCAGCCGGGGGAAGTCCATGACAACACGTCAGAACAAGCATAAACTCCTCCCAGCCAACACTGTTTTTCTTTTGGCATCCCACCTGGGAAGCGCATTCTCACTACCACTGGGGCGTGGACATCAGATTCGCCGGAAATTGAGCTTACCCTGTGAGTGGTTCAAGAGGCCTCGCACTCTGGAATGCAAAGGCCAAATCAACTTCCTTAAAGCGTGCATAATCCAAATCAGTAACCGAGTGCTAGGTGTGAGGATTCCAACAAACTCAGCACCATTAACCCATATTCGCGCCTGTAGGACTGAGATTGCCATTAACTCATCGGCCTGTTGCAAACTGGGTTCCAAGTGGTCAACTTCACTTTTTGATGCATATCTCGCCAGAATTTTCTCTCCTCTATAATGTTTGATAATGGGCCACGTTCAGTGCAAACTACCAGTTTAGATCCGCATTGTGACCACTGAACTGTGGTTAGAGTCAAGCCTCAGAAGGAATTTCGGCAGAAAAACAAATGACAGCAAAATAAACAGATAACCAATAATGACACGCGCCAACTGCCAGGCGTTTTTAAAGTTACAATACAATTAAAATAAAAACGACTAAAGTTGGTTCACCTTAGTTTCTTTTCAAGCAAAATGCCAACGCCTTACAATGTTGTCTCATGTAAGCTAAAGAAAGAAGAATAAGTGGCACTTATACTCTTCTTCGAGGGTATAACTTACCGCAATTTTCGATATTTCTGAAAAACGCCACCGAACAGCGGTGTCAGGGAGATAGGCAGGTTGAAATATCAGAAGAAGACTGGGATGGTTGGATAAAATGGTCTCGAGTGTGCACACGTTATTTGATTGGCAGTCAACAAGGACAGGATGGGCGAGGTCTATGTAATCTCCCAAATCTTTAGGTTCATGTGTCTTCGTCTTATCGTCGACAGGAGTGGACTGTTCAATTTCCCTGTCAACGTTTGAAAGGAAGTTGCGCCAACAGCCTTCAGTTTCCTCAATTGCGTCCTGCGCATCTAACACGTCGTCTAAGTCGTGTGCACGTTGGAAGAGGCGGTTAAGTGCCTCCCTGGATTTTAGCTTCAACTTTTCATACATGTCCGCATAGGATTCGAGGCCGCGAAATAAGGTTGACGCAGCGGACTCTGCAAACACCCTTGCATTTGACTCGGCTTTACGACGTGCTCCTTGAAGAATATCATCCAATTCTCGAGCACAATGTCTGACTGAAATAATAATATTCTTCTCTTCCTCGTTCGGTTCTCGTGGTGTCCGACTTCGCCGGGGCCGCTTGGACATGATAGGCCGGCAACCTTCTGATTACCTTTGCTGTCTGGATTTCAGCTTATTAAAACTCACGTCATAGTTTCGACAGCTTTCTTTAAACATTTGACGGCGTTCAGTCATTCGGGTTTTTCCTTCCTTTGACTTCTCCAAAATATTTAGCAATATTCTGCCTGAGGTGTTTTAACGAGTAGTCTACCTAGTAGTATAAAACTTTCTGATTGCAGTAGTCGTCATTTGTCTGGATGCTCAGCGTGGATCCCGCATGAACTTTATGAAAGCACAACATAATTAGTCTTTAGATACTCAAAGGACTATTGCCAATGGTTTGTGCGAACTTTCGCAAGGCTACTTATCGGGAAAATAAGATCTCATATGCCATTAGTAGGCAGAAGACTGGGGGCAAATTTCGAATGTTCATTCGAAGTAAGTATAGGGTCTGCCTTTCGATATACTTAACATATAATCTGATATTTTCTGAAAGCACACATTTCAATGCAGTTGAAGTTCGTCTAAAAATATACCTCCTTTACATCCACATGCATTAAGAAATCAAATGGTCCTTTTTGCATTCCTAAACAGTTCTGTCGCTACTCAAAAATTGCGAGATTATCTCACACCTCAACAGCTCAGTTAATAAGGATATACATTTCTGCAACCGAAAGCTTGCACCTGGAAACTATGTCCCCGTATGCTGACTGACGCATGCGCAGCTATTTAGCAGTCAGTATCACAAAATTCTGAATGAAAATCAAAAACATCCCTACCTCTGAAAGCATCTACGTATTCATTTGCAAGCTGCTATCTCGTCCAGATCATTGTCGTAACCAGGAAACTTATGGAAAAGCTCACCCGTCTCCTCCTGTGGGGCTGGACGAAAACCGGTTAAATTGCATTATTTTTTGATTAAACCAGAATTTCCGTATAGAGGCAGTGAACGGCGGGAAGGATGTTGCCGAAACCGGTTGTACGTGTATATTGGCATCCTGTACAGGTGTACAAAAGGATGCAAGGATAATAAAAATCGGAAGTTTACACAGACCTACGCAGTTCTCCACTAGTGTTTGTTGAACAAAAAACGCTCGATGAAATGTGCAAAGGGTTACAGCACAAAGTCCATGAGCTTTGCAGAAAACTGGATTTGCCTACCGGAACGAGATAAAGTGCGTGGTAAAGAATGGTGATTAATATGGGTGGGCGGGGTGGTCGGGTGTGTTGGTTGGGTAGAGGGACCGAAACGGGTGGATCGGGCGGAGACGGTGCAAAGGAATTAGATGACACCGCGGGCGGCGCAATGCGCTCAGTATAGGCTGCTTTAAGTCTGTTTATGGTGATCTTTTCACATTTGTCAGCACTCGCAATGACGTAATACTTGTCCATCCGCTGAAGGACATTATATGGGCCATTTAAAAGGGAACAAAGGCGCCTGTGAACTGCGTCATGCCGGACGGAACCGGGTGGAACAGATTAAGGAGCCTCATGCACAAACACTCGTTTGGATGTCGGACGAGCGGGAGTTGAACGCAGTTGAGCCATGCGTTACGTCAACTGCCGCGGGAAGGTATTGTGCATGCAGGCGTTCATAGCGGAAGTCTATACAAGTTAACCGCATAGACAGAGACGTGTGCAGCAGTCAACTGGATGTTCTACTTTACGGAAGATCAGATGCCTAAAACGACAAGAGGGAGATTGTTACCCCCAACAGACTGGTTTATAATGCTAAATCAGTGCGGACTTGAGTTGACCTTGTAGACGCTCTACAAGGCCATTGGTAGGCAGGGTGATATGATGTGGCTGTGATGTATGCACACCCAAGCAGTCTAATGAACTCGCGAATGTGACCGGATTGGAAGTGGCTCCCTCGGTCAGTAATAGTGGTGGCTGGCACACCAAAAGTTGAAATCCAATGGGTTAGGAAAATCATGAAAATATTTTCTGCTGAGGTATCCAAGATAGGAGTAGCAATGGACCATCGTGGGAAACGATCGACCGCTGTAAGAATATGCGTGTACCCGCGTGAAGGGGAACGGTCCAACTCAGCCCAAGATAACGTAGTGGAATCGAACGTCCGGGGCCGCAAAGCTACTTAGAGGGGAAAATGGACGATAGACTTTGTTCATCTGGCAGGCTCAACACTGCTTTATCCAAAAACCAGTGTCAGAATTCGTTTTCGGATAGATAAAACGAGCGGCGATCGGCTAACGACCAGCGCGGATGTAGGGGTTCGACAGGGAATGAAAATGGTCCAACACTCCCTTACGGTAGGATAGTGGAACAGCAGGTTAAGGAGCCCTTGTCGACTAGTCGCATGACATCATACCTGGTGACGCAGGAAGTGGTGCATCTTGAAGTTGCAAAGTAAGAGACGTACGCAGGTCGGCGATGGATTTATCTGCTGTCCGGAGGTCTGCAATCTTCGCCAGGTCGAATTTAGAGGTCAGGGTGTTTATGTTCGGTCCAGATAATGCGTCAGCAACGACACTGCCGCTGCCTTGGACGTAACGGATGTCTGTACTGCGAAATATAGTCTAAATGACGAACTCCTCTGGATGAAAAACGATCTGGCTTTGTCTTGAGGGCGTAAGTGGTCGGTGTGAACCTCAAAATCTCTGCCCTCTAAAAGGTGTCGAAAGTGACGAATTGCCAGGTAGATGGCAAGAAACTCGCGAGAAAGAGTACTGTAGCGAGTCTGCGCCGGTTGTAGCCTATGTGAAAAGAAAGCCAATGGCTGTAACTGGTTATTCATCTGTTGACGCAAAACTACGCCGACAGCACTTTTGGAAGCCTCATTGACCAAATGACTGTGCATGGGTGGCGGAGCTGAGATGGTGCAGCATGGTGGCATAAGCGAGAGCTTTCTTGGATGTTTCAAAAGTTGTGCGGGCTGCCGGCGAAAGTTCGTTATCCTATGTCTTCGGCTTCAAAAGGTCAGTCAAGGGGACCAGTGTCGCCGCACAGTTGGGAATAAAACGACCCTAGTAAATGATGACGCTAACGAAACGCCGCACTGGGAATGTCTATTGGGAGCAGGGAATCTCAATACGCTCTGCACCTTCTCTGGAATTTTTCTTTCAAGCCGAAACCGGTTTCGTGTGTATTTTGGCATACTTAAACAACAGTGCAGAAAAGTTATTGTGTACAGGAAAATGCAATGAGAAAAAAATCAGAAATGTATATAGACCCAAAATCCACAAATACGATCTTTGTTGGCCATAATTCTGTGTGCATTCGGGGAGAGATCTAAATGATCACTGCATCCTAAACCCTAGCCCTTTGTATCGGACGCATTCAATCATACAGGTATCGTATAAAATCCTGAATTTGGAGGTTATTCAGGGCTAAAAAATTTGGCGTCATTTAATGGTGGAAAACTCAATTGGCCATGTTGACCTCGATCAAGATCTGAAAGAATATGTCTCAGACAATTTTGGGCCATGGCTTTAAAGAACGAAAATAAATAGTTCAGTTTGCTAACATAAATGGAGGACTGAGCATTCTTAACTGCCTGCGAAATATCCTTAATGCAAAGCGAGAAAAATAGGACCTTGCAAGATACCTTGAAGGTCATCGCCTATGTTGGAGCTCTAATTTGCATACGAGGACCTCACTTAAACATTTAATGCCGATTAGGTTGTTATAACTAAAACAAGTCATAAAAGGGACTGTAATTTATAATTAGCATGATTCAGTGTATGATGGAAGATAAACAGACCTGTGTAAAACTCTATTTGCCGAAGAAGGGATGAAAATCAGACAAATATTCACATAGCGAATACGGTACACTATGCCATTCAATGGTGTCGAGTGAGTAAATGGTCATCAAGTAAATATTTATCAAGTCTGCCTTTAAACGTCCCCACTTTTTCGCCTGCATAATCAAACTTGGCAGTGTGTTTCATTCTTCAACCACCCGCTAAGATGGGAGGCTGGCACGCACTTCAAGTTTGAAGTACTCTGTTATCAGTTTGTATTCGCGACCCCGACGATCTGTCACAAGCGCCAGTTCAAATTTTCACCAAATTGAAGGACATAATCGATCGTTCTGATTACCTTAGAAGGGATGATGGGGTACTCTCTGCATTGTCTAAAAGATAGGAGTAAACCTTTAAACTCTCCTCGTCGTCTCTCATACAGTAGACAAGTTTGACTATTTTGGTTGCACCAGAAGAATTCTATACTGTTTTATCCAGGGACGCCAAGCCTGAACTCAACATCCTACCATTGGGCGAACAAACATTCTAAGCACTCGAACAAATGGCTTGTCATCAAAACCAAGGAAGGATCTACTGAGGGCGTCTAGAATATCTATGGATTTCCTCGACCTCTTAGCACAGTAAAACGATAGTTCGGAAGTGGGCTCACCCAAACACGGAGGTCTCTTAGCTCGTTAACTGATCTGAGTTGATGACCTCCGATGAACTAGTGATCATTAAGTCCCGCCATTCCCCTGTTGCTAGGTCACAGTCCAGTAGTTAGGCGTTGGTTTGACTTGAGTCTCCGGAATTATCCATCCCACCACTGGTGCAATCGAGTTAACATATTTTGAAAATGTAGCACCGCTGGTTGTATTGATTTCCACAGCTTGAGACCATCAACAAACACTAACCTCCCGCAGTTCAGACAACTCAGGCTGACAATAACATTTATTAATTACAAAATGAGACCCAGAACGCTCCCCGGCGGAAACCAAATGTAAACTACTGCCTACTCTGAATTAACATTACCAAAACAAGTAAGATGAGATATGCTTGTGAGAAAGTCGACCAGCTGATTGAGTAGGCTCCCAGCCACACAACTTGACGTAAGTGAAACAAAAGCCATCTGTGTGGGACGTTTCCAAAAGTTCTTCCACAGTCCGTGTAGACTGCATCCACTTACAAACGAATCCCTGGGAATGGGCAGGCTAGTAAAATAAGATAGACCGCTAGTAAATTCATGTTGATGTAAAGCAAACGAATTTTTTCTTCAGAATGCTTACTCAACCCCGTCTTTATTACTTCCTGCACGAAGCTGCTGCAAATGTTTGTGAGATTCGTTGGTCTAAACTATTAAGTGAAGTTGTTCATCCTCTCTTATGTTGACCTGCAACCGGTAAGGAGACAAAACCTGCGGCGGATAAAATTGCGGTTTAGCAGTCGCCTTGGAGGGATTGATGACGAACGCCTGTGATGTCGCCACGGGCGCTTGCATATCAGACGGACAAAAGCGTCGCCAAAACATCATGAAGACCTCCGTTCAACACCTGCAAATCATCCCGAAGACTGGGGAGAACCTCGTCAAAGATCGACAAGCATAAATACCTCTGCCATAAAGACTGGGGTAGTCATCTTCAAAGCAGCCGTGAAGGTTAACAGGGAGAGAGACATCAGTAACTCTCATACTACGGACTGCTGACGCCAGCACAGAACACCTGTCTCTATGTCCACACTGTCAGTTGACAGTAGAGGCACGAATGAGTCTTGCTGGTCATCTGCAGACGCAGTGCAATAGCAACACGACCACCCCCCCCCCACCAATTCACAGCCCACTACAACTACCTCCAACACAAGCCTAAGACGTGAGGACGTTGCTATCATCCTGCAAAACATCACGACTACTGACCCTTCCACTGGCAATGTGGGCTTGATCCAAACCTGCCCCCGTTGCAATTGCATCTTAACCTCGTGCATAGGCCAGATCGAACACTTGGGTATCCATCTCACTCATGCTCGTGAACAGGTGCCCGATGCCCCAACATAATCGCTTAAAGCCGTCCCACTGGCCCACACTGTCCAAGGGCATTCGGTCATCCCATGGACCTACTCAGTCATTCGCTCCTTTACGCAAATCTTGTATAAAATAGGGCTACAGACCCCATAATCACACCACGCTCTACCTGCCTACACCAACCTTCGTAGGCCATATATGGAGCCCCTACGCGTCAGACTCCTCATTCCCCAAGAACCACACATGTTTCCAGCAGTAAACAATCGATCCTCTTCGCCGTCGCCCGTACTACCAGTGCTACGTCGAAAGTAAGAAAACGCACATTCCAGTTAGGAGGGATGCATGTTCTTTGATGTATCCCGGTAAATGAAACAATCATGTCGAATGCGGCACGCTGCGTCTACTCCCACCACTAGCTGGTTGACAGGTTCGGACAGTCGAGTCATGAATGCGGGAGGGAGCCGACATGGAGGAATCCGTCTTAACAGCATGTCAGCACATTCCCAACTATTCTACATCTGGTGCGTCAAGAGTCCTAGCCTGGAGGATTGCCAAATGGCAAGGCAACTCAACCCTCGGGACTGAGGGTCAGGCTGGAAGGGCTCTAAGCATGCTCACGCTGCCTAGCCGCAACAAAATGGTGACCCCGACGTGATCGAAGCGCAATCTTCAGACTGACTTAAATGAAACGTCACAAAATCCCACCCGACTTCATTCTGATGTTTTGCGCGTCAAGCATTGCGCCCATGGAAAGGAAAACGAGACTGCGACACACGGCCACGAATCGAGATGGATGTTATCAACAAAACTCAGCCATAGAAGTCCAGGTCAAACCTCAATCCACCCGTATAAGGCACTCATCCAAATATGTTGCTTTCTAAACACACCTAATTGTTGTTCGAGACATTCTTCCGCCCATCACCAACGAAACCATCATATGTGAATTACTTCCGTACACTCAACACTTTCCTGTATATACAAAGATGAAATTCCACACTTCCGGCAGTCAATTCTATCCCACTTTTTGTGTCTGGATGACAGTTAGCGTATTTGGCTGACGCGTTCGCCCGACTCAGCATTCACTGGGATGCATTGTGTCTGAAACGTTCTGCCGTCTTATACCATCGCGCCATATCATCGGCACACGTTGACGAGATCATGCCAGCACAACTTCCGCCTGATGCCCCAATTGCAACTCTGCTCAGTTCGCAGCCTCGGCCTCGTTACCTCACGATCGACACCATCGCTTCGTTCTGTGTCCGGCGGGGAGCTGTAGCCGACAACCATCATGGCCATGCCTAGTGTCATTGTCCAACGCCTTGCTACTTTAATGCCATTCACCCCTTGCAACGAACCGTTCCAGGCGAGCTGACCTGCAGCCACTCAACCGACTTCAACTCGGACACACCTACGTCCACTCAGTCGCTGCTGCCCATGCGGCCACTTGGACGTACCTCCCTCCTGCAATCACAACATTAGCCACTTAAACACCACTCCTCGGCGAATGCAACACAACAACTGGATGTCCCTTCAGATTGCCCCACAAACCTTAGAAACTGCTACCTCCCTCGTGAACTCTCGGGCATGGCTGGGCGCAGTCAACACTAGCCCTGGCTTCGCCAGCGGCCACCGCCGCTTGAAGGGACAATCCAGGATTCTGTATACAGTAAACCCTTCACTATGGTACCTTCTGTCCTTACCTACAACTTGGGATCTGACCTGATGATTGTAGCGCAATGTAGCCCTTGCGGCACCCTCACGCATGTGTGATCCCAGCTACCCTCGAAAAGGCCCGGAACGTGCCCCAGCGACCAGGTCGCGACCGACACGCCTAGATGGTCTGTTTAGATTTCTCAGCCCGCTCCAGTCGTATTGACATTGTCTTGCCATCGGTGCCAGGTAGGTGAAAGCGGAGAGTGCGGTAAATGCTGCGCTGGTCTGCCTCGGTATAAACTAATTCACGCCCAAGCCATCGGTGTTGCGCCCACTCCGTTGGAGCCACAGTGGAACTGTGTCATGATGTTACTGGCAAAAAGTTAGTACGCTGTGCATTTAACATTTATATGGTACGCACCGTTTTCAATAAGGCCATCAAGGCCTACTACCCTAAGATATACTATACTAATTCACGCCCAAGCCATCGGTGCTGCGCCCACTCCGTTGGAGCCACAGTGGGACTGTCATGCAGTGCGTCCCAGCCCACATCGAAGTTCCAAAGGTCTTGGAGAGCGGGGAGGTCAGGTGGCCAGAGATTTCATTTGCGGCATCGCGGAAGGTATCAGGAAAGCACAACCGTGGGACGAATTCTGCTATGGAATGAAGGGTGCCGATCGCCGCTGGATGACAAGAAGTCGCAACTCCGTCCCGAGGAAATACCAGCTGCACGTAGAAGACGGTCTACGATGGCGAATATATGCTTATATTCGAGTCAGAGTATAAGAATGCGTCCGCGGAGAGCATGCGCCACAATATTATTGTTTGTAGCAACAACAAAGTCGTGTGACTAAAAGCGATAGAGGGCAGGGTAAAACTAGTGAAATCTAAGATGTTCAACTACGAAAAACAAAGAATGGCAAATGTGGGGATTGTAAAAGTCCGGAGGGGGAAAAGGAGTAAGCGAAATAGAGAGAGCGCGCGGAGGGAATATCTGTAGGGCCCTCAACTGGTGACGTGCGCACAAACGTGTAACCACAGCGTGTGCGATTGGACACTGAGGTTGGAGTACGTAGGAGCCAGCGTTCCCGGTAAGAGGGGTCTTTGGGAAGTCTAGGATCTGCGAAGACACAACAGTTCACGGACCTGTTGACGGCGTTCTCGAGCGCTGCGCCGACGGATCGTTGAAGCCAGTTAGCCAGTACCTGGGTGAAGAGGAGACAAATCAGGGACAGTAGTAAGGAGGCAAGCGATCTATCCAATGACGGTAAACCCCGAAGGCCGTCAGTTTATCCCAGATTTTTGCGGACTGTAAGAGCAACAAGATGACGAAGACACCCGTCATACATACCGATCAAGGGCAGGAAATCAGGGGGGGGGCAAAACCCACGAAACAAACGAGGCCAGCCCGCTGGTGGCGGCGGAATCCGAAAGATCGTCGAAGGTAGGAGTGCCAATCACCATATCCCTGTCCTGACCGAATGTTGCATTGAGGGAGACAATTGTAGCTCAGACACAAGCTGCGATCGGTACACTCTATGCACTTTCCGGTCCCTAAAATGTGACCGGAAGAGCATCGAATCGGTCGGCCAGCACTTTGAAAACTTGCAGACCTCCGCAGGAAGGCGAGCCTCTCAGGACGTTTTCTTCGTTCGAAGCCCCCAAGCCAACGCAGGTTCGAACTCCTGAAAAGCAGACGGTCTCCTGCCTCCATTCAAACCTCACCGGGCAGTCGGCCTCTACCATGTCAATTCTCCAGAGTTAGGTCAGTATAGGTCAGTATATTTTAAGAGTAATAGGCAATGCCTTTGAAAACCCTATTGTAAACGGTACATGCAATATTTCACTATAAATAAGCATGGTACTGAAATGTTGTCAGTAATATACACATTTAACAAAATAGTTTACGTGAAAATGTACAACCAAAACTTGAGAACATTCAGTTGTAGATGATTTCAGTAAAATGTAATGACAGTCATCCGCATTAGCGGTATGAGTATGCAAGGCGTTGGTTTAGCACCACAGAGCTGTTCTGTTCAGACAAGCGATAGTGTCCAAGCAAATATGCATCGACACTATCGCTTGTCTGAACAGAACAGCTCTGTGGTGCTAAACCAACGGCTTGCATACTCATACCGCTAATGCGGATGACTGTCATTACATTTTACTGAAATCATCTACAACTGAATGTTCTCAAGTTTTGGTTGCACATTTTCACGTAAACTATTCTGTTAAATGTGTATATTACTGACAACATTTAATTGTACATGGATTGAGTAGTGAAGGAGGACTGTTTCCCGAGATAACCAGCATGCAGCCTTTAGAGTCGCGGACAGGGATAAGTGCAAATTAAAGGGCGACGATAGAATATGTGGGCCGATTGTTTTTGTCATAATACGCTTTTTACTTGAATTAGGTCGGTATGTTATAGTGGGGCAACTTTTCTGGTTTGTGCCAGTACCTCGCTGGAGTAATAAAATAAGCATATGGCAGAGATGCAAGTTTGGCAACAGTATAGAGAAGGACCCCGCTTAACTGTCAGTGGACTGTGGATCGTGTCATATGGGGTTTTATCTTGGCATATATTTGAAGGCTGTTTCGGAAATTCTACTGCCAGCAAAGATTACTTCCTACGACCTCACACCTTAATTCAAAATCCTCTATTGCATGAAATGTACTTCTTGTTTATTGTTTAAATACTACTCTCATTTCCGTTGTTGCACAATAGCGTAGGATAAGACTTTCAATAAAAGTTCAGGCAATTTTTGTGTTTTCTTTCATTTTTTCAGCCTACTGTCTAGCATGCTGCCGCGTCCATAAAACTCCCTTCACCATAAATCACGTAAGGCACGACCCACAGTCTACTGACAGTTACGTGGGGTCCTTCTCTATACCGTTACCGCGAGTTTTTCCCAGCGCCTTCCGCAGATCCCGTTAACTGCCGCGTTCATCTGCCCTGCTGGCAAACGAATATTAGTATTCTTCCCTGGTCTCTATTTCCTCAGAGGGCTTACAAGTCCGATCCTCGCTGTTATGACCCGGCCTGGTACTTGAAAGCACGTGGGAGCGTATGCGTACCCTACTCTTGTCTCCAATACCAACGCAGCAGAGAAGGAGAACGCGACCGGCCATGAAAATGTGTACTAGGAAATTGCAAGTCAAGATTAACCGGAATTAACGCATATTTATAACGCCCTACTGTGGTTCGCCGGCATTCGGCCAAATGCCCTTCGGGAAGAAAATTCCAGACGAGCTGGTCGATAATTCGAATACGCAGATCGATCAGGGAAAAGCCAATGGAGAGGCGCCACGGTTAAAATGACAGCGCAGTAGAGAAAACGCAGGTGCCCTTCAGTGACTGGCTGGCTCTTGTTTTTGGGAGTGTAGGCACTCCCAACACTCGCAAAATAAAGCTCTTGAGGACAGAGACGGCAGAGCGTGAGGCGCCACCCAGGAAGAGTTACTTAAAATCAAGCATTGCTGGTGTGTCGTCTGGTTCAGCGATGTATCTTAAAAATCAGTACTAAGGGGACAGACTACCGCCTCGGCAGCCATTGGCTAGGCTTCTGAATGCCTCCATATATTCACACTGACGGCGGAATTTCGAGGCACATTCTGGACTAACAACCATTAACTGATGCTGCCTGAGGAAAAAAATGAGGCGGAGGGGTAGGGAGGGGGGGGGGTAGGAGAAGGAGGTTGAGAATACCCACCATTCAGTGAAACCGCGTCCGACTTCTAGGGTTCGCAGATGGATAGAGGTGGTACCGAGAAGGGGCATAGAACTTTTCCGGGAGAAGAGTTTTGAGTGTTGTTTCACGTCTATTCGCAGAGTGCAAGAGTCCAACTCCTGTTGTCTGATGGCGAAGTCAAAGCTGAAAAGAGTGAAAGGATGTGCAACAGGAGATATGTAAGAAATACATGATTGAGTCGACATATTTTGCAGAAAGTTAAAAAAACCAAATGGCGATCTTATGAGGGGAAGAACGGGTGCGCTTGGGCGGAAAAAAAGAGAATATATGTTGTTCAGCATATGCGCATGACAGGTTCAACCACTCAAAAAAACTAACTTGTTCGTTTTCGAAATGACAGCACTGGACGACCGGCTTAAGTCAGTAAATCCGCAAATTGAAGGGTAGACGATTTCTAAGAGTAGACAGGCAGTCTAGGGCTGAAAACTGCGTCACTTTTGTGTCACCGACGACAACAAGAGTGACCGAAACGGTCATTTGAGGTGGGTTACATTAATTAGCCCGTCATATTTCGACCCCAGATAGACTAAACCCGGGACTAGCGTCCGGAAACGGGCAGGGGTTAGAAGCCCACGTCCTAGGACATGGCTAACTGGCTGGTGACGGCACATTAGTCAGAAATGGGCAATCGAGTCTTCCCTCCCCCACTCGAAGGTTAGAGGGCAAACGAATGCCAAAAACGGCGTCGATTACTTCGATGAGCACTGGAAAGTGCTTCACGTTTTGTGGAAGTTCTTCAGATGAGGGTATTTTCATGGTACGGCTTCTCCAGCAGGTATAAACACATCTTATGGTGACGCGAGGAGGAAAAGGAAAAAATTTCGGGAACTTGTCGATGAAGGCACAACAGAAAATCCTAATATCGACGTGACAAAAAGACCGGCAAAAATGGGGAGCTGGGAATCGGAGGGATAATTCAATATTTCATTTGGCCCAAATGTGAAAAATCCGGGTGGTCTGGGTGGGATTTGAACTTACGAGAGCAAAGGCGAGATGTTAGAACAACCAACATGAATGTTCTAACCTAGATGGTAACCGAATTAGGCAGTCTTCTCTAAAACCGCTCAAGATGTCAGTGAACGGACTGGAGTGAGTGCGCGGAAACATGTTCTCCAGCGACAAACTGGCATTTTATCGACTGTACAAAAGATGGCAGAGTGGTATATGGGACTCTCTGTGAGGACTTGTCAATTCGATGAACTGGCTTCCGCACTAAAGAGCCGATTGACAGAGGCGCCACCTGGCCCCCTACTGATCAAAAAGCTGTGCTAAGTATGGCGGCCAAGGCCTGGTGATAAGTTAGCCTGGTGTGTGGGACTAGGGTCGGCGAAGATTTGCCCAGCTAATTGTGGGAGAGGGGGCTACAAATCAGCCGCATTGTGGTACGAACAGACGAGCATAAACGTTGAGTTGGAGATAGGCTCATCCCGGCCACCAGAACAAAATGGACGTCGTGTCATCCTCCTTTATTACAGACGATGAACAGACTCAGCATGTTTGCAATGCTGGGGCAGACCCTGTTTTGGTGGAGCGAACATGCTGTGAGGATGTTAAATGGGCACCTGCCGAAACGGCTGAACTATTATGACGGCGTTTTCATACCTTTCTGCGGTGAAGGAGCACACGAAAAGTCCCTCGCAGTTTACCGAGAGCCCTGGAAGACCCCCCCCCGCGCCGGATGGTTCAGTATGGCAAACTGTTGTAAGAAGTGACATTTCAATTTCCGAAGATAGGAGAATAAGACTTCAAAACCGAAGTGTCGAGGGACAACTTTGTCAGAGACCACCACCACCGCCGCCGCCGCCGCCACCACCACCACCAGTAACAAAAACGCCTACAGTATGTTGGGAAACAACAGAAGCACTGGGAAACCGCTCAACACCTGCTCACACCGTGAACACATGTTCCCGGTCAGGATCGCCCTAGTTATACACCTCCCTGTCCAATAAGTCCGGTCGCTGCTGTGCGCTAATTTACAAACCTACGCGACCTCTGATAACCTAGCAAATTTTACTAGCACACTGCTACCCTCGAGCCGGATGGCTGAGTATGGCAAACTGCTGTAAGGAGTGACATTTTAATTCCCGAAGTCGACCAAAGATAGGAGGTTATGGTTTCAAAACCGAAATGCCGAGGAACAACGTTGTCAGAAACCAACCTTCCACGCGTCCTTAACGATTCCCCACTCTGATTCCACATTTGGGGGATTCAAATTGGCCTTGTGGGAGGCTCTCACATCCATCTCAGCATTACAATCATCATCATCATCATCATCATCACCACCACCAACAACAATGCCGACGGTACGTGGAGAAGCATCAGAGACACTACCCAACCGTTCAACACCTGCTCACAGGTCAGGATCGCCCTGGTTAAACACTTCCCTGTCCAATAAGTCCGGTCACTGCTGTGCCCTAATTCACAAACCTACGCGACATCTGATAACCTAGAAAATTTGATTGGCATGCAGCTACCAGTTCGACCAAACAAGCGTAAGCACTCAGATTAGCCGAAAGTCCAGGTAAGGGTTAAGTGGAGTGAGCAATCACTGACAAAAACCCAGACGACCGTTGTGTTGCGCAACTATGGAACCCAGCTACTTCAGGCGAGCACGCTCGCTGTCGGAGGCCCAGTCGGGGGAAACATGAGAAAAAAACCGTGCAGCAAAAACCAATTAGAGAGAGCCGGGCAGTGTCGACTAACCTCTCCTCAAAAACAGGGTTGAGTTCGCCATACACCACCTTGGTCTTCTTTGAGTCATCCAGATCAGCATGATTGGTGTGAAGAAGGATCAATTTCACATAGGGATCAGACAGGCCGTGTTTGTTGACCGCACGCAGACCCCTACACAACGGCAAGGAAAGCGGTCTAAGAAAGGTGTGTAGCATGGAACAGAAGGCGGGTGGTTCGACGAAACACAATCTTTTCCAAAAAATAGACTGCTGTCCGCATGATCTGAGCGAACAGTCGCTATTCTACACATGCACTTTCCCGCCGCACTCCCTCCTCTGATTTTGTGCAGGTAACGACCATCTCAGGGAGCTCAAACTTCAATTTGAAGATGGGCAATATCTCATACCTGACAAGCATTCAAGTAGCGTCAGATATGCTATATAAGTGACCTCTTGCGTCACAGTGTAGACGACGAACAGATGCAGTCAAATCAAAGGTTCCGCATGACTGCGGAAGTTGAGTAAATTTGAAATCTTAAAGTGCAGCCGGGAGTGATCATTTTTTGCTCTGGCAATAAAAAACAAGCATTGCAATTGGGTCGATCTGCCTCACGTGACTTCTGAAACTTTCGTCGGGTGTGTTCACCTAACTGGCCGCGAAGGGATTTCGTATTTAGCAACTCGAAGGACCTTCGAATTCGTGTGTTACGCAGTTTTAGGATTTCTGTGCTGCAGAGGTTAATCCATAGGAATTTTCTCCAAATTGTCATCTGTCCAGACGAAATATGACCCACCGGGAAGAATTAAGCAGTAGGCAAGTCACAAAACAGCTCTAAATCGCTGGGGACAGTTTGTTATCCCTTTCTCTTAGAAAAGTGGGATGCACTTCTTAAATGAAAACAGGCCTACTTAATTCCTAACCACTGCGCGACAGGCAATGAAGACGATGTAAAGGACACTGACCCCCCCCCCCACTGAGTTCCGAAATAGGCGCACAAATCTAACGAAAGGGCTTGCCGGTTCCAGATATATGAGCAAACCTTTTGTCCTCAGACCGCTCAAACGTAATGTCATTAAGAATCCGCCACCATATGAAAAAAATCCTCCTCCGGTGGATCGTCGAGGGGGCCGATATCAACCGCTTGGTCCACAAGGTGTGTCCAGCACCAGTAATGTGCGTGTAAATTAATTTACAGTGAGGCCGACTTGCGCAGCATCTACCGCGCTCCCACTTCCCTCGCCTATTTTGCTGCGATGGCAAGAAAGTGTCCAGAGACGACGGATTTACGATAAACAACAAGATTAAACACTGCTTCTGGCCAAGTAAAGGGCTCTCCTTAACTCGATGAACGAATGCCCTTCGAAGGTTTTCGGCAGTTATGGGCGGGTTCATGCCTCCGTCACGTGGAAACAACAGATTAGGGGAGTCATACGTTGTTTCCCTTAAACACCCCGCTGTCGTCGTGTCAGCATGTTTCCAGAGCAGCTGAATTCCGAGGTTTAACGGACTACCTAATGGTGAAAAAAGTCGGCGGCCTCGCCGGGGGGGTTTAACCCGCAACAGGAAGGGGAAAAGCTCTCCTTGACAACACCTTCCGCCTGAAAACGCAGACGTTGTTACCTGCCGCATGCTTTTAGCGTCTACGTCCATGGGCCTAATGTCCCGGCCACCAAGCACCATCAAATCGATCGGCAATTAAGGCTGCTGATCAAAGCTCTGATCTAGAGCTTTAGTTACGAGGGGCGCATATCGTAGCCCACTAGTGCCTTCTCGTCGGAGCAACAGGGTGGGTTGGCTACGCAGTGTCCGGCACGGTTGGACGCCTCTGTGTCCGCTAGGGGGCACGCTGTCTCGCATCTACTGCATTCAGCCTGTCACCACTGTCGTCAAAGAGTCCAGACTACGACCGGACACCCCCGTGTACGCCATAACAGCGGACATCCAAGGCCTCCACCCACAAGCATGTGCATCGTTGATTACAAAAGGGGGCAAAAGGGATATCGCAATGACAAAGTTCCAAAAAGCGACAGAGTACTGTAGGTGACTCATTTCATGCAATGTTAACTGAAATTCCGAAATGCGTTTTTGGTTGGAAAGGAGTACTTAAGTCAGGCCGTAATATCGATTATCATGCAGCATAATATTCGGATATTTCAGGCACTCCAGAACGCTGGCATCGAGATTCACTACTTTCCGACCGTCTGCAAAATTTACCCCAGGTAAAAAGTGATTACTCAAGTAACATGCACGTTCCCCATTGATCTTCGGTGTACTTAGACATCCAAATATATATTTTGTAGAAGGCACACACAAAAATATCCTTTCTTGTACTCATTTGCTAACAAAAAAGCGTCTTAATCAACTTATACTAAAGAGGTTTTTCCGATTCTCGGGTAAATCTCAACCCGACCTGCCGTTGAACTTATATATAGGGTATCCAAACTACAAGCCTTTATTTCATACGCAAGGAAGGTCATATACTCCTCGATGCCATTAAGAAGATACCATGTGGTGCTCGTAAGGTTTTGCAATGAAAGTAAACCGTGCTGTATACTTCATAACTAGTATTACTAACGGACAGACACGATGCTACTCGAAAAGGCCTTTTGCGTTTTTGAAAAAAAACTCATTATTATAAACTTCTTCATGAAACCGAAATATACGCCTTGCCCGGGCATAAATGAGAAGAAAACGTGATTTGCTATGGTAGGGGGCGCTCACCGATCGTTCGAAAGGAACTGACTCGCTCCATTGTGCCTTACGGGCTCTCTCTCTCGAGCCCAACCAGCAGCCGCACAGCGGCGCATGATATAAGCAGTATGGTATTACCGACAAAGACAAGGGAGACTTACTTAGCTACTTAGCCGCACAGCGGCGCACTTTATTACCGACAAACACAAGGCAGGCCGACAGGGCAACGGGCTCGTGGCCCAGTGGCTAGAGGCGTGGACTTCTAATTAACAGGTCGCGAGTTCGAGCCTCGGGTGTTCCACACTTCGGGGTTGGGTATGACTGGCTGACGACAGCCAATAAGCCAGAAATGGCCAATCCAGTCTCCCTTGTCTTTGTCGGTAATAATGTGATTTGCTGCCAAATGAGTACAAAGATGTCTTTGTGCATGTTTTTTATAAAGAATATTTGAATTTATATTTTCGTCGAAAACCAATGGAGAAAACTCATGCTATTTAAGTAGTCGCCGCCTTTCACCGAGTGTAGTTTTTGCAGGCGGTCGGGAAAAATCTATAGAAAAGCCAGCACGCGGGTGTGACCTAAAAATTCTCAAACTATGCTGACAGATAGTAAACATCACAGTCTCACTTAAGTAACCGTTTCTAATCAAAAACGCGTTTCAGAATTTTAGCTAACATTTAATGAGATAGGTCAATAGGGCGCAAAGAAAACCCGGCGAACTGCGTAGGCGGGTCATTCCTACCAAAACCACGGTTCGTTGATGCCCCCTCGAAGACACACCTATCAACAAAACAAGATTTATCAGCACAATGTGGCCTAAAGCCCAAAATGAACTTGCTCAATACGATGCACAGTGATCTCGAGGATCTCCAAGTCCACATTGTAGTGCAGCGTCATGCGCAGTTTCCCAGCCGGATTTGGCGGGGCCACACCCGAGGGAACTCCGGAAGTGGATGTCACTGACGCCTAAAATGCGATCAAAAAACAACAAAGTTCGCCAATACCGACAGGGGTCATCAAACGCGGGGCTTGGTTTGGTGG
>CACRXP010000100.1:622345-633642 GCA_902702965.1 Spirometra erinaceieuropaei
TTGCTATGCTACGCACGCACGCACACACACATAAACGAACAACGATCAAGGCGGGAGGGGATGAGGAGCTGCCGTGCGTGCGCTTACACGCTCCATCGCACTGGTCTCCTGACTCGACTGTCGTTGGTGAGGAGAGGGTGACCTACTACTGCGGCTGTGAGGAAGGCTATCTTCATCCTCCCGATGATCCGGCAGGCTCTCATCGCTGGGCATGGATGAGGGCAAACTCGGTCTGGGGGTGGGTGAGGGCACACTTGCAGAGGGTTCAGCATCAATAGTAGGTTCAGAGGGCGTAATCACCTGCCGAGTTAGAGAAAAGGAGGCTGGGGCGTTTAGGGGAAGTACCTTCAGAATGCACCAAAGTGGACGGTAACAGCGGTAGGGTGTAGAGGTCGTGTAGAGGATGGTGAGAGGCGGGGGGGGGGGCGGAGGGAAGAGGTGTTCACCGTCGGGCGGGGGTGTTTGGGGATTGAATCGGTGAAGAAGGTCGGACGTGGGTAACCTGGCGGGAACACACATCCAAGCGCGTCCATGTTGACAAAGGAGAACAATCTAAATAGGAATTTCTCTCGGACACAACATTACGCTCTTGCAAATAATTGGTTGAAAGACGTTTGGGTAGAATCTTATTTCGTAGGCGCACCTGTTAGGGGTTATGGTTAGCGTTAAGGGCTAGTTTTAGGGGGTTAGGGTTATGGCAAGGAGTTAGGGTCACGCCACCGTGAGACGGCGTGGGACTCAGCTTATCGCGAATACCACCCGCTGCACTCATACCTCCCCCCTTCATGACTTGACTACAAAAACTGCCCATTTGATGTCGCATTCTCACAGTCTCTGACGATGGCCTCCTGTACGAGACCGAAAGCTCAGACCAATACACCTACTGCCCCAGAGATCGTGTGTTCATCTTCTTTACAGTTAGAATTAGGTTTAGTGGTTAGAGTTAGGTTCAGGAGTTAGGGATAGAGATTAGTGTTAAACCCCCTATTACCACCAGTCTCATATAACAGGCGGCTGGGCTTGTCTACTGCAGGTGCAGCTACGAAATAAGATTCTACCCAAACGCCTTGTCGACATTTCGGTAAGACTGACTTATAACCGCCCCGCCCCTGTAATATTTGCGCATGTATGGTTGCTACTTACTTCAGTTCAGTACACTGAAATAAATAGACTTTTACGGTTCATGGCCAGCACGCTTAAATGTTTACTGTGCAAGTACCGCAACCTTTTGCTCGGTGTGTACATTACAACCATACCAACGCCTTTCCGTTCGCAAAGTTTCTATTAACTCAGGATTTGACTCCTGACCCAAAATTACCAGCCAAAATAAGATAAACGCAGAAACCCGAAATTTTCAAGCTCGCCAGCTCTTCCACTATGGACTCCTGGCATTTTAAATCCCACCGAACAAGCCCTATCTCCGCCTCTCTCATTTTACTGGTGGTCTGGGAGGGAATTGTCGATGGGGGCTGATCGCAAGTTCTAACAAGTGGCATAATTCCTTCGCAAGAAACACAAATAAGGAAGTGCAAGCTGCGAAAAAACGCTGCGCTGTTTAAGTGCTTCTCACCCAGACTAGATTCCACAGCTAAGAGTGAAGCAACTGTGTTCCAGAAATTCTAACTCAAAGGGACTACTGGGAAGTGTCGCGGACAAAGAAACAGGACACTGGGATGCTCAATACAGACTTGTTTGAGCTCATTGGCTAACGATGACCTCCAATGAGATTGCGCCCTAGAACGGGCCACGCCGTAGCCACGCTGGACCAGCACAGGGACCAGGCTAGGGCACGACACGCGTTATTCAGGCTGGGCACACGCAAAACAAATGCCACATATGAGGGGTGGAGGTTTGGTGGCACGCTTAAGCGCAGGCGCGGGCCGCGCCGGGCACCTGTGCTTGACCCTTCCCTCTCAGATAACTGACCGGCTCGGAGAGCGGACGGCTGTCTGGGAGAAGGAAGAAAGACTGAGGTCGACTGTAGGGACTCCGTACTCACGCCATCTAGCGCATCTCCTACACTACAAACAATTTGCTGGGCTTCTAAGCCATCACGGCTATCTAGAAGCCGTGGTTTGGAAGGCTGTCAACCTACGGGATAACTCGGTCATCTTCTCAGAACAGAGATTCAGGTTGCAACGTCTCCTTCTTACTGTGTCTCCCATGGCATACGAACGCAGTTAGGGGCCGAGCCGCTCCTTTCTGGCCTCTGTAAAAACTTGTTTTATCGTTCGCATACCAGGCGGGTGTGGCACGCACTGACGCGCCGTTAAGCCGTGTCAGTCAATACGCCCGATCTCGCCTCCGGTTTTCTCGACGCAATACCGGACTCAGGTGGGTGGTAGGGGGGAGACAGTACAGTAGATTTAGCCCAATTCTACTATCCCTATAAACTGGCAGTCGCGCAGGTCACCGTTCCTGCGTCTACCCCACTGTCGACACACCTTGGACATCGTCGTTAGCGACGGTCGGACTGTCGTCCAATGAGACAATCGGCATTCAATACTAACGTTCTAAATACTTCGGTCATCTGGTTCTGTCTTTGGGACTAGGTTCTATCGCTCTGGCCAGATTACAGGACGGGCGTCTTTTACCGTCTCCGTCCCTCCCTTCATCTCCCTCTCTCTCACATGTTCTTGCTACCTCATCAATCTTGCTGCGACGTACCCTCGAACAGAAAGGGTTTGACGGCAGCGGCAAAGACTATCACCTCTCCAACTCCCATCAGCGATGAGAAAACTCCCGACGCCCCCTCAGCCACCACCTTCGCCACCGCCGGCAATATTCACTCAGTCTCAGCCTGCCCTCATTGCGACCGCACCTCACATTACGCATCGGCTTGGTCGGCCATCTGCAAATCCCTCGCACAGAGACTAGCAAATGAGAGCCTGGAGTCCCGACATACACTAGCCACACCCGACTCCACTGTCCACACTGCCGATGCATATTCAGTCATGACATTCGTCTACTTGGCCGTATGCACATCCACGAAAGTCTGCGATCAAAAACCACCGTCAAACCATATCGCCGCACCCAACCTCACTAGCAAAATACACCACAAGCAAATCCGTCCCGCATCACCCACTACAGGCATAGAATCGACACCTCTCAGGTACGTGAGAAGTGTGCTCTAGTAAACGCCTAAATGAGCCAAAGAAACGCGCACACAGTGTATTACGTTGGTGGCTGGCATATAAACGTTTAACAACTGAAGTGTGTGACTTGTGAGGTTGGCTTATTACCTAAGCAACTTAGGTGCCGATGGGAAGCAAACCGCAAGTATTACTCTGTGCGAAAGGGCTAACTAGGCTCCACTTTTGATGGGGCGTGGCATCAACTGGCTGGATAACACTCAAATAGTTCAGTAGGCCAATAGGCCATGGCTCCTGCGAAGCGGTTTCGGCATACATTCAGAGAATAACTTTCTAAATAATATCTACTGAGTCTATTTCAGTAGCGCCGTGAACGGAATAAAAAGGATAAAGGCTACTCGTTAAAGACCATCGTGCCCAGGGTCTATCCTCTGTTCTTTCAGAAGGGTTTGATTCTAGTTTTAGTTGGGCAAAACGGCCCGTTTTGAAGTCAGAAAAGTAAGTAGAAGCAACTCCAAAGGGAGGAGCTGTATGAAAAGAGGCAAAAATCAAAGTTCTAGTCGCGGCATTGTTGACTTCAAATCCCTCGTAGAACACAAAAACGCAGGCTAACTGCACCTTTTCAAAATAAACCCCAAAGCTACGGAGCACGATTTCCGGGGCCCACTTTATTTAAGATTCTGAAAAAGAAAACCGCAAATTTCCATTTCCCGCGCAACCGTTGGTAAGACGGTATGAACTGCAAAAGATATCCTTGGCCAAAGTCATCCTAATCAAAAACACTTGACCTTCTTGAATGTTACAATCGCCTAAGTTTGTGGGAGGCTTCATCAACAGCAGATAAGAGTTGCAGGTTCCGAGGACAAAGACTGTCACTCGTCATGAGGGTTGATGGTAAATTGAAGCCTGAAGACTAAATTAGCCCCAGAGGGGAGTTATGAATGGCTGAGACTGGCCGTGGAATCAACTTAGCAAGTCGTTAGGAGAACGACAGACTTTACAGTCTGGATGTCAAAATTAAAATATATCAACACATTAGTACGGCGGATTCTTATATTCCGTACTCACATGGGTAGTGAATATGACTAATGCGGACTAAAAATCTCTGGCAGATTTCCTGCAATCTCCAGATATTCCCTAGCACCGAGCACCATACATCACTGGCATGCAATTTGTTAAAGACTCACGATACCGGGGACTAAGGCCGATGGCGTAGTTCCAGACTAAGTAATTCTTCTGTAAACAAAAAGAACAGCCACCAAGGAAAGCGTTGGTTTTGGCTACGTTAATCCTGCGCGTGGCACACATTAGACGGTTGTTTCGCGTCACGCCAGTCGCTGCGTCCAATCCTGTTTTTGATCAGCTTAATCTGAACTTACCGGTAGCGTGAAGTCGATCCGGTTTACTCACCATAAACATTCAAATTGGCGCCAAGTCGTAACTCAGGAGGCTGTCAGCCGACGAAATAACTCGGTCTTCTTCTGTTACGAGGGTCTAACTGCAATTACGCCTTTTGGGTGTGGTCATTGTAACCCGGGAGACAAGACACCACATTCTTCACTCTAAGCTTGGCTCCTGTAAGAGTCGGAACCAAATCATGTTAGACGCACGTAGACGATCTGTTGAGCTTTACCAACAAATGAGTTCAGATTATCTACAGTATTGTTGACTTCGTCTCGCCAGTGGAACGTGGTAGATGTGAGAATAGCGAGCGAGCTGAATGCTGCGCAAGTCTCCTCCGCTACAAACGAATTCACATACAAGTCCCTAGGACTTTAATGCAGTCAAATCGACCAATCGCCTGCAGAGACTGGGGAGTCTTGTACGCAGCTCACACAACAAGGCACGAGGGTCCTGCGCCCATTGCGTCTGCTGCACAAATCGCCTAAACCTGTCGTAATCAGTGGGCCGCGGCTCTCTGCAAAGGTTTTACCGGCGCCAGAAGATGAGTGGCTGAGGTTGCTACTTCCAACGCATATCACAAGTGCACCTCGCTGGGAGAGATTCATTTTCGTTTTCCACTTCGACATATCCTCAGTTGCCTTAAAGCTCGAAGCACCTTTACACCCTCCACACGTCCTCCATAGGGCAATACCTGGAATACTTTCAACAACCGTTGAAAACGTTGGAAAAGAAGCTA
Organism: Spirometra erinaceieuropaei; assembly: GCA_902702965.1. Taxonomy (NCBI): domain Eukaryota; kingdom Metazoa; phylum Platyhelminthes; class Cestoda; order Diphyllobothriidea; family Diphyllobothriidae; genus Spirometra; species Spirometra erinaceieuropaei. The sequence goes on from CACRXP010000100.1 coordinate 627,578, forward strand.
GGATAATTTGTCAGCTCAATAACAAGAACGCTGAAGCGAGTCCTTTTAAGCGTGTTTGTTTGACCGGCACAATTCGGAAGGCCAACGGTTCAGTGAGTTCGCGCGCAACATAAGATCACTAGCCAGAGGCGATACTATCTGTGGCGGTTTTCAAGGCAAAATTTCGTCCAACCCGCAAGGTCAAAATCGAAACGTACTGCTCACACATCCTCCAAAGTGCTGCCCAAAATCCCAAAGAGCAGTCAAAAATCGAGACGCCTTACTGAACGCGAGATGGGAATGGTTTGTCGTCATGCCACCGAGACAAGGGGAGCTTGGCAGGGAGGCTATAATCACAGCCCGCAATCAGGTCATATCTGCGAACGTGCTAGCAAATGACCCGTAATATTTCCGATCGCAGCCGAAAACGTGATTCCTAAAGTCAATGCTAAGGCGTTGAACTTTAAGGCAACCGAACCCCAGGCTGAAGCGCAAGTAGGCGACGCCAAAAAATGTCAGGTATAATCACTCCAGGTACTTATTTCGGTGAGTGAGACTTTTGGGCCGGCTATGACTTAAATCTAGACTACTCAGCCGGCATGGGAAGACGGGTTCGTATGTCTGCCAGGCTACTCAACACTCGGCGTTTTCGTGGGTGGCGGATAGTGAAAAACCGTCAGTAATGACTATTTGTGAAATAAACAGACGCTCGGGCCAGAGTGGTCGCTAACCAGCAGCGGCGATGCTATCAGGACGCCGTTCCGCTGTAGTCTGGCACGCCCAGTACTATAGAGAATTCAACAAGGCTCGATAAGGGTACTGTGGAATCGCGACAATAAACAATCAGCAAGCAAGCTTGCTTGGTAACTCTGCGTTGTAATTAGCTTGTCGGGTGAACAATATTAGAAGCCGGACTATACGGCGGAAAATGCACCATCGCCATCGGATGCAGAAATGTGCCAGTGTTCCTGGATCCTGGTACCCGGAGTCTGGCAGCACCCATTCTTCATCAGTCAAACGTGAATATATGCCGCCTGTCTGAAGTCTGAATCTCCTGCTCAGGTTTTTGACAAACGGAGGATACAGAAGTCGACCCCAAAGCCACTCCTTATCACAGTGACCAGCGTAACACTCCTGGCGGACATGGTGAGACGATCGTCCTCTCAAAGAAGCCACCCATGTACTGTTTGCGTGGCACCTATAAATGACTGATTGGCTTACGCACGACAGAAGAGGCACTCCACTAACACCTCTGGCGTCTTCGTGTACGCACTAATATCAGCTGTTTCCCAGCGTGATATAATAGAGCTTTATGCTCGCAGCTGCAGAAGTTAGTTGGCAGACGCTCTCGCCGTGATCTGATCTGAAATGGTCGGACTGGACACCAAACACACCGGCCGTTTTTGGCTTAGTTCGGGATACAACAGTGGTGAGGGGATGTGAAGCTTTGCTGGGCAGAATCAGCTAGTTATCACCAACACCGCCGCAAACATCTGCTGATCTCATACGGCCAGTCAGATTGACTACATATTGCCAGTCCAAGATTTCGTAGCTGGCCTCATGAAATGCAAATCAATGTGTGGCGTCGAGACTGACAACCTCCATGTTCGCGTTCGCACACACACACCCCCCACAGCTTACCTCTCATCTGAGCCCAAATTGTCATGTACCGAAAGCATTGATGTCGCAAAACTCCAACAACAGAAGAAAGCCGAGGCTCTGAGCGGTGAAAGCCGATCCTACTTTATGACCTGAGTCGAAGGAGAAGGCTCATCATTTCACTTATCCGTATGCGAGGCAGTTGAAGGAATTTACTCGGATTTACACCGAGGCGCTGAAATTCATGGGCTAGCTCCCGTACCTTAGTGTTGTTCGCTCAGACAGTTTGAGGTAGACCCCACAACGATTATTCCTTATGCCATATCTGAAAAATGAAGTCAAAGTCAGCTAGAGATGACCGTAAAAACTACTAGAATGAAATAATGACCTCCATGGAACATGTCTCAAAGGTGTACGACAGTCGGAAACTCCGCCAAATTAATCGTCAAGTTGGCGGTAAACCCGATGCTCCGACTGACAGCTTGTGTAAATAATGGCTCGTGTCCCAGTGGTTAGAGGCGAGGACTTCCAATGAACAGGTTGCGATTTCGAGCCACGGGTGTTCCACACCTCGAGGGGGGGTTGGGTATGACTGGCTGACGACGGCTAATAAGCCAGAAACGGCCATTCCACTCTCCCTTTTCTTCGTCGGTAATATAATTCTGCCTATATGTATATTTCCGATCGAAACCGACAGGGCAACGAGCTCGTGGCCCAGCGGTTAGAGGCGTGGACTTCTAACTAACAGATCGCGAGTTCGGGCCTCAGGTGTTCCACACTTCGGGGTTGGGTATGACTGGCTGACGACGGCTAATAAGCCAGAAATGGCCATTCAGGTCTCCCTTGTCTTTGTCGGTAATGCCATTCTGCCTATATATCATGCGCCGCTGTGCGGCAGCCGGTTGGGCTCGAGAGAGAGCCCATAAGGCACAACAGAACGAGTGAGTTCCGTATGAACGATCGGTGAGCGCCCCCTACCATAGTAATGGCTTTATTTCAGACAACTCGGCCAAGATCGAGCGTCGAGATGAGCACTGCGAGCACATTTTCGATATCAAACATCGAAGCATCATCCTCACGAGCTCTCTTGCAACACAGTTTTGTCCATCTCCGGCCTATGAAGTGTTGTGTGACTTGCCTTTCTAGGGAAGAAACCATCGATGCAATGCAGAGGTTACGCAACAACAGGTCACCCGAAAAGGACGGCATTTCCGTTAAAGTCTACGTGTCTTGGCCCTCTGCCCGCTCCATGAGATTATCGGTCAAGCGTGGGAACATGAGGTCGTTTCCGATGACTGGGACTCGGGCATCCTTGCGTCTGTCTTCAAGAGGGGAAACATGATCAAGTATGAGCAGTACAGCGGCACACACCGCATCGACTTTTTTTCAAAGGCCTTTACCATTGTCACTGTCAGGCTGTTTTGGTGAGCGGGGTTCAAACCATGCTGAGTTCGGAACTGCCTGTGGATGTACTGATCAGATATTCGCATTCTGCCATGGCTACCCAAAGCCGACGGCTATCTCCCTTGGTGGCGGCTTGCGGCAACATTCGATCCCCTTCACCGCGAGTCCCGGTGGCAGATAATGAAATTAGACGCTATGCCGGTAACAATCGTCGATTTGATCAACGCCCGCAATCGCCCCACCATTGTGCGCGTTCTGGCTCACAAGAAATTTCTCCCAGTCACTTTACATGCGGCGCTGGCATTCAACAAGGTTGCATTCTGTCGGCTATCCCCGTCCAACTACTACTTCCTATTCGGAAGGTCCCCAGGCAGTGATGACGGTGTTGCATTTGCACCCGGGCACCAACCAGCTGTCTGATTTCGACCGTCCGCCCTGCTGGCGTCAACCTTGGATGATCTACGGAAAGTGCTGCCGCGGTTAATGAGGTAGCTACGGTGGACGGCGTACCCATAAATGTCAGGAATGCAAATGCACTTTAGACTTGCATCTCCGGCGAGAAGGCAGTCCCCTCGGGATGAGTGGATGTCAGGTTGAAGCAGTAGACACCTCGAGGTGAAGTCGTCGCCAAATGGACAGAGTAAGGATGACATCTTCTCACGAAGTGATGCTGCCTGCAGGACCTTTTTACATCATTAGGATATCTCCGTCGTCACGAAGATCCGTATGAACCTGGTCTAGTCATTGCGTTGTGGGTGGGAATGGAAAGAGACAATGAGTGCGAGGCTGTGAAATCAACGCATTCCTCACAATAAGAAAACGGACCCAGTTGAGCCTATCACGACACGCTAAGGGTCGTGACTTGTAAAACTGCCAACTGACTAGATAACTCAACTCTCGCGGTAGTATTTTGGAGTGACTGGAGATCCGAGTCGCACTGATTGTAGTCCGATAAATGCAGTGGAGGCCAGATCGTGTGTGGGATGTGAAGAGGAGTTATTTAACGTTGTCAGCCACTGTGGCCAGGTCGGCCTTTGGTCGCTTTGACATTATCGGAGCAAAAAGCGAGGGAGTGCGGCAGATGCTACACAGGTCTGACTCACCACGAACTGGCCCAAGTACAAGTCATCGGCACTGCGCCCGCTCTGTGGGGTGGGCCGTCACTTGCGACGATTGATATCATAGATGTGAGCGAGAGTGTAACGAAAACGTGGGGCATTTGGCGGCCGTCGCCTGAGAAGCATCCTTCGGCTGAGGTACACCGATTTCGTTGTAAACGAGAGTCCACACTCACTACGATAGAATGGAAAAAATATCGCTGGATATCTCATAAGGGCGACTGCGGTTATTTAGGTATGCTCGTCGTCGTCGTCTGCAGCATCAGCTCGGTACTGCCGTCACTAATCCGGAGCTTCCGCCCGCGTGGAGGCGCCGAGAGGTCGGCTCAAAACCTGGTCCGCAGTTCGTCAAGACGGGTAGGGGATCCCTGAGTCGAAGGTGTTAGGGTCAAACCTTCCAGATCAGTTGCCGATGACAAACACGAGCGGAGAAATGCAATCTGATACATCACAGGGAGGGGGGGGGGACGACTGGACCAGGCATGGTCACATTTGAACCACAAGTGCCAAGCCGGCAGGGCAGGAAAACGAAGAAAACCGCCCACCTACACGGGATGCACTACAAGGACTGTGTTCATCAGGCGATACTTGCGGATGGTTGGGAGAAGAAAGTTTTAACCGACGCCTAACATCCAAAGGACCTCTGCACAAGGTCACAACCTCGACCACCAAGTACTCCGTTCTGTTGTTCAGTACCGCAACACCTCCTTGTACGGTCGTTCTATTCCCTCCTTTTCAGATGGGTGTTATTAATGAATAACAGCTCGCCCTCCCTGTCCTCCAGGAAAGGGAGGTACATTCTACTTAAAGTGATATTCAACATAGAGGCAAAACTACTGTTAGAGTTAGGGCGCAAAGTACGCGGTATAAAGGCCACACCAGAGAAGGTTATGCTCGACAGTACGCAAGGGGAGTTGGTCGCTAAGGTCCACACAGGGCAAAACTGCTTTGATTAGGCGCGCTAAAGCAGACTGTGGTCAGGCTAAGCCTACGGTTTCAGTCATGGACTAAATCTACATGTAGGCGTGGGAGGCGGGGCGTGCAGCTCTGAGGGATCGAAGGGGGGGGGAGGAGGGGGTGGCAATATCTTGCGGGGAGGGGGGGCAACGAGCTGTGCGAGGGGAAGGCGGCAGCCGCACGCTGCTGTGGAGGGCGCATCAGCAGCCAATCAGAGCCCGGGGAGCCTTCCGAGAAAGGCGGTAGTAGGCGCCAGAGTGGATAATTGCGGCACGAACAGTGTGGGTATCAGGAGTTGCTGAAACGTCCAGAGGAAACTGCCATTGCGATTTGATTGTGTTAGCTCACAAACAATTTGGAGAGAGAGAGCAAAGGCAACGCGGGAGGCCAACAACAAAAAGGGCCCGTTTAAATCCCGCGCAGTAGAAGCAATTCAGTTGGAAAAGTAGGCAGTTGCAGGAGTCCAAACTGCGCAGTTGGCAAAGAAACGGTCAGATACGGGAAGATAAAGCCCGCCCAACCGAGGCTCGGATATACGAATATGGGTGTCATGAGCAACGCACGTTTGACTTGCAACGTCAGTTGTTGAACTCAATCCTCTCCAAAGTAGGTTTGACTTCACTATTCCGGTGACATAGGGTTGGGGGTAGAGGGAGATCAGGGTATGATCTTATTTCGTAGCCGTACTTGTGGTAGAAAAGCCCAAGCCGCCTGTCATACGGGACCAGTGGTAACCCCTAACAGGTACGGCTACGAAATAAGACCTTGCAGAGATCAGATCTAGCACCTACCTTCCTCACTAACCAATCAAACGCGCTTCAAGGCTACCACGAGGCATCGTAGCCTGAAGGGTTGTCGACTGACGAGATAGCTGCGTCCTACTCTAAACTGAAATGATTCCGGTTGGACACGGGAATATGAACCCTCCTCCTCGTCCTCCTCCGTAATGCAGGTGGCCTCGCCCTATTCCAGTGTCCTAACGCTAACCCTGGTCCTCCTAGCTTTAAC
>CACRXP010000100.1:647648-738453 GCA_902702965.1 Spirometra erinaceieuropaei
GCTAAATTCTCGGGGTACCTGCTCCCGGCTCCTAACTCTGACTCAAATCCTTAACCCTAACGCTAACCCTCCTAACCTTAGTCCCCTGGAATTTAGCTCAGAGCCCCCTGTAATACGGAGGCCCTAACAAAAGAGAAGATTATCTGAACAAGAGAAATGTCGACGCAGACCCTCATTGTGGATGTCTATGGGGTTCATGTCTAGGTCGACCTACAAGTATAATACCACTCTGCCTATATGATGCGCCGCTGTGCGGTTGCCGGTTGGGCTCAATCCCGCGACCGGCAATGCACAACGGGACGAGTGAGTTCCGTAAAAACGATCGGTGAGCGCCCCATCTACCGTTGTACATTCGCGATCGCGACCGACAAGACAACGAGCCCGTGGCTCAGTGCTTAGAGGCGTTGGACTTCTAACTAACAGGTCGTGGGATCGAGCCCCAGGTGTTCAACACTTCAGGGTTGGGTATGACTGGCTGACGAAGACTAATAAGCCAGAAATGGCCATTCCAGTCTCCCTTGTCTTTGTCGGTAATAACATTGGGCTTTAATACCGCATTCAGTTGACGAAACCCTGTGTACTTAGCATTTTTTGAACAGTGAAGCCAGAACACGTTTGACACTTGGCCGTTCCTTTCACGTTGCTGAAAAATACTGAGTGTCCAGCAGAGTGACCGTATAGTTACTGATATTTGGTTGAAACTGTTAATGTTTCGCTGTTCCCTTTCTAAATTACGCATAGGCAGAAGCACAAAAAGTTATTGTTCATATGCTCTAAACTGAACACTACCATTAGGTGATAGTCGTCTTGGTGTCAACCCATAGATTTTGCCAATTGGCAAAACAACTTCGGTCCAACTAAACGAAGGGTTGCTTGTGTGCGTTATTACAGCATTTTAGGCCACGACATCACACAGATTGGCTAATCTGACTTTAAAGATGGATAAAACGCCTGGTTATCTAAGCATAACCTGTGTGTTAGCCAACTGATTTCCACGGTAGGCATCAGACAAAAAAATCAATTTTCAAGTGTGGCAGGCTCTGTCTAGTAGAAATCTCGAGAGTAACTTCTCCTCTCGAAGGAAAACACGCACTGATGCGTGAGCCAAGTCTGGGACAGGCATTGGCATAGGGCATTGACCGTGTATATCGAGACGTCCATTTTCGTCCGAATTTGTGAAAATTTCGCCTGAAAAAAATTGCTTAGAAACATTTTCTGCCGGAGCAAACGACATTTACCGTAAAGGGCTAGGCGAATTACCAAAGCGCGTAGCGTTTAAGCTGCCTGGAAATCCTCATCTCACTTTTCCTAATAAAGTTTCATGAGGTAGGTCACAGACCTTTTAAACGCAAAGAGTATGTGACAGTTCTTCCGTGCAAATGTTGTCCTTCGCATTTACTCTGCGCAGTCCCCGTCTCAACAGCCACAGGTTCTTCGATAATTTCTTGCAATAAGTACATCCAATCGTGTCTAAGTCGACCTACAAGTATACTACCATTCTGCCTATATCGCGCGCCGCTGTGCGGCTGCTGATTGGGTTCGAGAGAGAGAGAGCCCGTAAGGCACAACGGGACGAGTGAGTTCCGTAAAAACGATCGGTTAGCGGCCCCCTCTATCGTTGTACATTTGCGATCGAGACCGACAAGACAACGAGTCCGTGGCTCATTAGTTAGAGGCGTTGGACTTTTAACTAACAGGCAGCGGGATCGAGGCTCAGGTGTCCCACACTTCGGCGACGACGGCTAATAGGCCAGAAATGGTCATTCCGTTCTACCTTGTCATTGTCAGTAATACCATTCTACCTATATCATGCGCCTCTGTGAGGTTGCGGGTTGGACTCGAGAGAGAGCCCATAAGGCTCAACGGGACGAGTGAATTCCGCAGAAAAGATCGGTAAGCACCCCTCTACCATAGTACGTTCAAAACCGTCGTGTCTGCAGTAGAAATAACTTCCAATGAGACAACTGCATAGGCAAACAGCGAGGACGTCTTCAACAGATGACTCCAACATTGAGCGCCAGCGAACACAAACATATTTACCATTCATAGATGTTTTGGCAGATTTTGAAAAATTCATATTGACCCAACTGGTAAAAACTCGGCGCCTCAGTGGGATTCGAACCCAGGCAGTAAGGGGAAGACTTTAGTACAGTCAACGCTCTAACCACTTGAGCTACGAGGCCCCGCCGGACGACGCGAGTTTAATCACATTTGGGTCAAGTGACCCGCCCAACCTACTGCAACGTCTGGAATCCACAGTTGGGTCAATATGAATTATTCAAAATCTGCCAAAATATCTATGAATTACGTGAGCCTGGTAGTCATCTGGTGGATTCTAGGTGAATTAATTAGGAAATCCTGCTTGGACAGTCAACTTACTGTATCAGATTTGGTGGATTCCAGACGTTGCAGTAGGTTGGGCGGGTAGCCTGACCCAAATGTGATTAAACTCGCGTCGTCTGGCGGGGCCCCGTAGCTCAGGTGGTTAGAGCGTTGGCTGTACTAAAGCCTTCCCCCTTACTGCGTGGGTTCGCATCCCACCGAGGCGCCGAGTTTTTCACAGTTGGGTCAGTACGAATATTTACCATCCAAAGGGCAAAACGGCGTGAAATAGATTAGCAAAAGAGGAGAAGGCAGTGTACCGAAAGGTTCTTAGCTTGTTCCACCCTGACAAACAGATAGGCGGTTGAGCTGGACTTCAGGGCCGGCGAATTGGCGCTCTCGTTTTTAGTCTGAAAAAGGAAAAAACAGGAGGAAGTAACTTCACGCCATTTAGAAGATGTGCGGTGAACGCTCGGAGAGATTGGCTCAACAAAAATAATGTATTGAAGATAACGGGTAGAGGTCCAGGTCACAAACATGCGGCAGACGCCTACAATGAGAACAGCTGGAGAAGTTAATAGTGCTCGGCGTCGTGCTTGCGTCAAATTGGGAGTTTATCAAATTACAAACATGACGTTCTGGTAGTGGGCCACATGCATAACCTGGCCATCATCGAGTATATTTACTAGATCGGAAAACTTCACAGGTAAAGCGTGATGTTACCGTTGGCTTGCAATCATAGAGGTCGTCCAGTAGGCATACAATGAGCCCCGAATAGCTGCTGTTGTTATCTCATTTGCAGTAGAACATCCAGAAGTGCCCGATATGATGAGTCCCGTCCAATGAACTCGATTCATTCCCTGTTGCAACAGCGATGACCTATTACCGACGATAAAATACCTACTTCCAGACTTTGACAGAATATATTGAGTAGAATGTATGGAGACGAAAGACGAAGACTGCCAGCACGATTGCCTTGCCGTGGGCAAGGATACAGCCAGTGGACGCATGGATTGCGTAGTGTTAAAGGATAAACTTACGATCGTACAGCAGAATACCAAGATATGTCAACCACATCAGGATGCCGGCTTCTTAACGAACTTCTTTCCGGTCGTATAAAAAAAACTGCACTCTAAAAATGACTACTTAGGTGCTATGGATGTTCTCATTGATTTTCGATGCCCTTACAAAGAGGCACAAACTATTCGTTCTTTTAAACATTTGGTAGCAAATTACGTATTTTTCTAAATTTGCTACTTGAAGGAAGAGTATCGTTGGGTTTTAAAACTCGGAAACATTTTGAACCCGACCCGCCGCTACACTTGCATTCGGGGTTTCCAAGACAAAAGCTTACATTTTCCGAGTAAGGAAAATCATACACTTGCTATTTACTAGTAAGAACACACCACATGGGCTTCATGAAATTTTGTAGCGGATTTGGGTCACATTGTGTGCTTCACTAGCAGCATTAATGAATGGACATTCTACGGTTTTTAAAAATCTCATAATTAAAAATTATTTTAAGGCCGGAAGGTAAGGCATGTGCAAACATTTGCAACAACCAAGGAGGAATCCTGCCGAGGCTGTGCGCGACCCGCAGTAGGCTAATCAGTAGTGCGAAGATAACGGTAGGACAAAGTGGTACGATCCACCGGTGTCGACAACGAAACGTAGAACCTCCGCTATTGACGTCAGGAACCATCGCGTTAGGGAAAGCTTCCCCTCAGAGTGCATTCTTGTCACAGCAAACAAGCATAGCGAGAACTAACAACAACAACAACAACGCAAACGACAACACCGCAAGCAGCAGCAGCGGCAGCAAGAGCAGCAAAGCCATACATCGTACGACAGAGGACGCCTGCATGATGATGGTGATGATGAGGATGAAGAGCGTCGCCGCCAACGCCGTCAAACACAACGGACAACCTATCAAAATAAGACTGAAAATGAACGGAAATTCCGATTTTTCAATCTCAGAGTGTCCAAATACTGCTGCTTAACAGAGGTAAGTTTCACCAAACACCCGGTGCTCCAAGCTTGCTGGCATTCGTGGAGGTCAGTAGGAGACAAAACATTTGCAATATATAACAAAAAATCCCGATCTCGGGCTGATGTAACATGGAGGAGTACTTGCTGAAAGCCCAGACAGGCGTGTGTCGCCGATTTTCTGCCGCTGCATAAGGCAGCTGTGAAGGTTTCGGGGTAACGGTAGGGTGAAGCGCCTCGATTAACTGCCGGTAGATTGTGGATCGTGTGTTGATATATGTACTCGCGAAATCTAGTTAACTACAGACGACTGGCAGTTGTACTCAAGGGCGGGAAAACGGATATCAACTGAGCATGAAGAAAGGGAGCACAGAAATGTCTGCAAGGGGGACAGACTCAGTTTTTTCTATGGTCAGACACTCTTTCGAGATGGAACGTCATGGAATATCCAGCTAGACACCGTATCAACATACATTCGTCCTCTGTGTTTTTTTGCATTCCGTCAGCTCCCTATCCGGCGTGTTACCCCACCCGCAAATCCCCCCCCCCCCATCACCACCATTCCCGTATGACAGGATCCACAGCTAATTGGGCCCCTTCACCCTACCCTTGCCGATTTCGGCTCCTCACTGGGTTCCCCCGCGTTCTCTATGTGGTTTTTGGTAATATGAACGCCGGGGAATAACCAAGCGAATAATTCCAAAAATTATTCAATGCAGGACATGCAGTTAATTCTCCGGGACATGACTTTTAAGGTCAGACTCGAAATTTCGGTTGACATTCGAGTGGAAGACAACCAACAACCGTGAAATAACCACGTAATGCCCATTCTACAAAGAAGTGGTATTACAAGTAGTATGAAATCTATATGGCAAGGGGGTAACGATAGGGTGTAGGACCCCCAAGTAGAGGGCAACTACAAAAATACACCCACAAATTCTGAGTGACTATAAGCATCACTTATTATTCACTGTTCCCATTGTTTGACATTTCTCTGCCTTCCTGACTAAATTTAAACATACCAGCAGCGCTTTGGTCAAAGTCCGTTATTTTTATAAAACTGCTTTCTGTTTGTTTTTGAATTATCGCGTTCACTCTCTTTACCGAATGACAGCGTACGATAAGACTCTCGGCAGACATTTATCTATTTTCTATGCCTTCTTGCTCTCCGTCCTGTGTGTTGCCCAACCAGTAAAACCCCTCTACAACCATTCAGCTAACTCAGGCTTGTTGGGGTCCTACACCCTATTGATGCTACTTTTTAAAATGAGTCCATATGATCCTATTTCTCTTCCACCTATATAGGAAGTCCTTCCCATACACGATCCTAAGTTTTCATAGAAAGAAACTTAGCATAGAGCAGTTTACATAAATGTCTGGGAGATTCGAAGTACATCAGTCCGGACACGCGTTTCGCCGATATTCTGGCGCTGCGTACCGCTGAGTCGGCCTGCTCGTCAGCCTCCCCGCCCCTCGTCAGACGGCAGACTGATCAGTCGTTGTTGCTCAGGCGTGGTGTTTTTTGCCTCTAGGGTACGTCCGTGAGATATTGTGCCACGCCGGTCACATGACTTCTGGTCGGCGCCTTCTCTTTTCTCCGTGAGCGTCGAATGTCGGCCTCGTGTGACTTTTTTCACCCGTTCTATTGGCCCTGTCTGAACTGACTCAAGCCTCGTCAGGAGCGCCTAGTAAGCGGGATATAGGTTTATGGCTCGGGTAAGCGTGCCAGTCGAGGACCAACTTTCCAGCATCAGGTGCAGTCTCGCGTGGCTCCGCCCAGTTGGTCTTCAACTGGCATGCTTAAACCAGACGCCAACCAGACGCTCCGCACAAGGCTTTAGTCAGTCCAGACAGGACCAAAAGAGTGGGTGAAAAAAAATCATACGGAGCCGACAGTCGACGCTCGCGGAGAAAGGAGACGGCACCAAGCGGAAGTCACGTGACCGGCGCGGCACTATCTCACGGACGTACCCTAGAGGCAGAAAAACACCCCACCCCAGCAACAACAACTGACCAGTCCACCGTCTGACGGGGGGGGAGGCCGACGAGCATGCGGCAACCGCAACAGCCGAGAAGGAGACGCGAGCTACGCAAGTCCACTAACGTCGGAGAGGGCGGAACCAGCCGACAGCAAACAGGCTAGTTACCGTACGTGCGTCGAGCACGGCTATAATACGTGGCAGGCGGCAAGACTGAACAGACGAGGTCAGTAGGAAGAACCAGCGAACGACTCTGCTGATGGAAACGAGTTTTCGACACCTCAGTATGACTATAAGTTAGTCCATGAAATCGCCTTCTCTCCTTCGTCTCCCTCGGGGGATGATAAACACAATAATATATCTGGACCTCGAATCTTCACGCAGGTAGAGGGGCGCTCACCGATCGATCTTACGCAACTCACTCGTTCCGTTGTGCCTTGCGGGCTCTCTCTCGAGCGTCCCTCTACCATTGTACATTCCCGATCGAAACCGATGGGACAACCGGCCCGTGGTCCAGTGGTTAGAGGTGTGGACTTCAAACTAACAGGTCACGAGTTCGAGCCTCGGGTGTTGCACACTTCGGGGTTGGGAATGACTGGCTGACGAGGCCTAATAAGCGAGAAATGGCCACTGCAGTCTCCCTTGTCTTTGCCGGTAATAAAATACGGCCTATATATCATGCGCCGCTGTGTGGCTGATGGTTGGGCTTGAGAGAGAGCCCGTAAGACACAACGGAACGAGTGAATTCCGTACGAACGATCGGTGGGCGCCCCCTACCGTTATATATGTATATATTTCGAAGAAAAACGAGCCCTTTGGGAAACTGAACAAGCTTTATTTCGTAAATTTTCGTCGCTGGTTTCCCAGGTCGTCGTCAGACGTGTAGCAAGTGTGGAAAAACAGTTAAATTTTAAACATGTCCGAAAAATCGATATCGCTTTGTCAGTGTTGTGGATGGGTCAATGCTGTGGGCCGACGTCACATTTTGATTGGCAATCACCTTTTCCCTTTTTCTTTCAGATTTGTGTACATGGCGTCAAGATCCATGCGCCGATCGATGCGTGAATCATCAGAGTAAATGGCCTCTGACAAAGCAATACCGATTTTCCGGGCATGTTTAAATTTTAACTGTTTTTTTTACACTTGCTACACGTCTGACGACAACCTGGAGAACCACCGTCGAAATAAAGTTTATTAAATTTCCCAGAGTACTCATTTTTCTTCGAATTATGTTTCTTGGGATGCCCATCTTCCAGTACATACATAATGGCAGAGGGACGCTCACCGGTCAGGTTACGAAACATGCTTTTCTCGTTGTGCCTTGGGGCTCAAACTAGAACCCCCGCAGGCAGTCGCATAGCGACTAGTGGTAAATCTAAATGAGATGATATCGACAAAGACAAGGGAGACCAGAATGGCCATTTCGAATCCCAGATGGTTCACACTTGGGATTGGATATAACTGGCTGATGACGGCTAATAGGCCAGACATGGTCATTCCAGTCTCCCTTGTCTTCGTCGGTATCACCTTATCTACATGTATATGTATGCATACGACAGTTCGACCATCGGTTTCGATGATGTCCACCGTGTGCCCCACAGTTGCAGCAGCAATGGGAGCAGGGACGGTGACTTACGCAGGGGTATATAGTGCCGGTAGACTTGCGTAGCATCTACCTGCACTCTCTCCTCCTCCCTCGCCCAAGCCCGGTGTCAAGACATATGCATATATATATACATATATATATATATATATATATATATGCATAAAGATCAGGTGGCCACAATGTCAACATAGGTACCGGCAAAAAGTGCAAGCACGAGCTCTGCTTGGCGTATGGCAAACTACTCTCAATGCTTACTTGTATACTACTGAATGCTCATCGGCGGATTGTGGATAGTATGTGCTTATTCAGCTGAACTGGGTGGAAATTTGGTTCACCTTTCAGGTCGAACCTAAAACGGCTTGTCAGGGAGGGCTTCACTCCAAACTCAAACAGTAATTTCTGGGGAAATCAAAAAGTCAAAAATAAAAAAAAACCGATACAAGTCGACGGGCGGTGATTTGAATTCCAATTGCTGAGGTTTATTGACGGGGTAGGGGGGGGATAGGGTGTAATAATATGCTTACAGCATCCACGTCCGAGGGTATGGTAGACAGATCCAGCCAGGTCAATTTCAGGTGGACTTTACCTCGTTTGACGCCCTCAAGGGTCACCGCCTGAAAAAAAACCCAATTAATTTTAGAATATTCAAGTGTGAGGCAGAGGACCGACAAATAGGTCAACAAAAATTCAACTATGAAACCTAAATAGAAATATAAAAAACCTACCCTTAAGGTAGGGAGGGGAGAAATTACTTGGAGAAGAACGAATGGCATGAGGGATGGCACTAAAAACGGCCCAGAAAATATAGGTTTCACAAATGGAGGACATTGGCACTAATAAGTGCCACTTGCCCTATTGATGCTGCCACCTCGGCGCTCGACCAGTTTCCTTCAATGAATACAAGGAACGACCTGTGTGTCTAAACATCCTGATAAAGCTTGGACGAATTCAGCAATCTCATGGCAAGCTGCCTTCAGCGAAAACCGAACGGAGCCAAAGTGCGATCATGAAACCCTAGTAGTCACTGATCCATAAGAGTACTTCTGATATTTTACTCTTGAGGGCGACAAGGATTGGGCCCAGAGGAAAGCCCAGCAATTGGTCCTGGCTGCGTTTAGGGTCACAACGAGTTTAGTGCGGTGTAATAAAATCTGTCCTAAATTTCTGCGCTGGAAGTGCATAAACGTGTGTGCAAATTTCGCGGGCATTTCTTATGTTTTCCTGAAAGTAAGCTCTAGCTGACGGGCAGGGTCGGAGTGACGCTGTCTTGCCTTCTGGGTCTAGAGGTCTTGTGGACGGTCACAGTGTGACCAGCGCTTAATGGTCGGAAAGCGCCATCGATAAAGACCGGCGAGATTAGGTAAGCCATTTCTGGTAGATGCGTTGGACCAACACAGGGGGCAGATAAGGGCACGGCATGCGTTATTCCGGCTACGCACTCACAACAAATGCCATGCATGGGGGTTAGGTGTGGCGGAACGCCTAGGTGCAGGTCTAATCTGCGCCGGCCACCGACGCCCAATTCCTGCGCCAGACGGCCGACCGGTTCGAGTAGTGGATTGGCATGTAGGATTGAGTGAAGGGAGGTCGACTCCGTCTCCACGGCACTCGGCGCATATTCCGCACCGCAAGCAATTTCATGCGCTTTTAAAATATCACGGTGCGTTAAAAACTGCAGCTTGGGAGGCCGTCAACCGACGGGATAACTCGGTCTTCCTCTCAGGTCTGAGGGTCAGGCTGCGATGGCTCCTTCTTAATGTGGCCTCTATGGCACTCCCATCCAGACGGGATCCTAACCGCCCCTCCCTTGTTTCTGTGAGACCCTGGACCATCGCGCGCGTGCGGAGCATGTGTGGCACGCGTAGACGGACAGTTTAATTTTGTCAAACACTGTGTCCAATCCCGCCTCTGATCTTCCATCGCGAATATCCAAAGTCGCATGGGAGGGGAAGAGGGGGACGGTTACCTACCTATCCTGATTGAGGAACGAAAAATGGGGGAGTTGGTTTTAAACTGGGACTCCGGACCTGTAGGAGATGCGATTTAGGTGGAGTTGGCTGACGACGGCCGACAGCCCTGAAATGGTCGTTGGAACGCCCTTTTAGCTACCCGGTAACTATGGAGGCGACCAAGAGGACAGAATGACCAAATCAGACACGGGAACCATTCGAGCAGAGTCACTGAGGAAGACCAGACTGTGTCAACGAGATGTTAGGCGGCTAAGTTGAGCTAGAATACAAATTAGCCCCTAGCATAATGGTTGAATTTAGATTGGTTGGACTGACTTATAACTACCCCCTCCTCTTCCCCCTCCCCCACAGAAACATAATTCAAGACCACCGGCGAAAACTCAAAACATGGCCAAAACATAAACTGCCGATGAGGTTAAGTATGATTTCGAAACGCTGGAACCAACAAAATTTCGGTTTCAGCAAACGAGTCTCCTTCCCAACTGCCTACCGGGACTCACTTGCATTGACAAACCAGGCAGTGACTGTGTAGTGGGTGATTGACATAACTCTCAAAAAAAGACTAACGCAGCACGGCGTCTTACTCAACTTGACGATATGTCCCAGTAGAAGCGAACAGGCGGTTTCCAGGAAGCAGTTTAGAAGAAGATGAGATCTCTGGAACAAAAACTTTATTCAAAAGAGTATTTGGCGGGCATACGCGTGCTTTCGACAGCAGAGGCAACTGCCATCATGCTACAGAGGCCGGTCGTGTGCGCGCAGGAGAACCTCTTGCACGCTCCGCGTCTACCGTGGGCCAGGATCGATTAACTGTATGCAGGTCTACGCGCCCCCACCTCCTTCCCTCCCCCCCCCTTGTGACACGGCTCAACCTAACCCTCACTGTCACTGACCGCCTCCTCTCCTCTCCCCTCCTCCCTCCTTCCCCCACTCTATTCACATACCCCGTTTGTATGAAAGGACGAACCATAATCGATTGTTCTTATCACTCACATATTCAGTTTGTACCTCGTTCCCATATAAATGTACAGGTCCGATGAGAATTTATCGAAGGCACGCGTAAGCTCGCCAAATACTCTTTTGAATTGCTCCATGGGAATTTTCGTAACTTCGAAAACTTTATTGCGGTGGTGGTGGTGGTGGTGGTGGTGGTGGTGGTGGTGGTGGTGGTGGTGGTGGTGGTGGTGGTGGTGGTGGTGGTGGTGGTGGTGGTGGTGGTGGTGGTGGTGGTAGAGGAGGAGGACCTCAATTTGTCCATCAGCAGAGCAGTGAAAGGCTTTTAAGATGAGCAGATATAGCCAAAGGACCCGACAGAAACTTACCGTATCTATAAGGCCCTGTTGGTAAATGCTGTCAATGGGAATGGAAGCCCTAAAAGGCAGAATGTTGCAACGGTCAGAGTGGTAGAAACAGGTTACAGACTGTAGTCTTCTAACAGGAGGCAAATTGAAGATGTCGTTGCTTGCATACACCGACTTTGAATTCGAAATCCGAGTGTGGCATAGGCCGGTCCCCTCTACCATAGTGGACTTCAACTCTACACTCCCAAGGTTATGGAGTTATGTTTGTGTCAAAATAGCAGTTATTATCCGCGTCTGCCTGTTAATACCCTCTCCGCCCATCCCCCCCCCCTCGACCCAGTAAATACACCACTTTGTATAGACATACCCGAAAGACTAATCGGCAGAACTCGACAGAACGATGCTTGGCTTGAACTCGAACTGCCTTAGGAGGGATGAGTCATCCGAGGCGTCGGCAAGGACTGAATGCGCCAACTCCCAGATACCTTCGGGAGCCGCATTCTTACTGATGGCCCCAACGATTTGCTTCAGGACGGGCGCTTGGGGAACCAAAAGACCAGCAAACTACTGAATCCCCTCAAGTAGTAGTCCACAGTCCCGACACAAGTACCCTCCAGCATCTCGTCCGCTGTGCTCTGTGATGACCGGAGCGTAAACGGTTATACTGGTGGAGGCTTGTGTAGAATAGTCCTCATCCCCTTTGAGTCAAAGTTGACGAGGCATTTAGTCTCCGCCTTGGGTCAGTCGGCTCGTGTGGGAAGAGGTGTTTGACTCCACACACGGGGACAGTATACTACTAGTATCCAGTACAGAAACCTCATTAAGAACGGTCCACCATTCTCCCTCTCCCCCCCTCTCTCTCTCACTCAACTCCCGCACAAAATCAGGGTGATTGGAAATGGGAGTAGGCGCGGTGGCCGACAAAGGTAGACAAGCCGTCTTCACGGTCCACACACATGCTGGCCAAGTGATGAGGAACTGGATCTCGCATGGCTGAGAGTATCATAAAAACCAAAGAGAGAAGCTTTGCAAATTGACCCTTTTCCCTGTGTTGTTCTGCTGGGTTGGAAATTCTCCAGATCAAGTCTGTTAACAAGTCTTGATAATTAAAATACACTTGGCTGGGTTCAATGCGGAAAATAAGCGCATAATCTGAGTTTTATCGACTTTACCCCCTCTCCACCCCCTCTTTCATGCACCATTGTCCTGCGGAAATCAAGCAAACTGGGGAAAGCAAACTGCAAAAGCAGAACGGCTAACACTTCAGGCTGGATACTGCGATGCCAACTCCATCAACAGGCATCTGGACCTTCCTGCAGCCTACAAAGCCCTACGTCATCACGTCCGTCGAACTCAGGACCAAACAACCACACTGAACTTAAGAAGGCTACACAGAGACAACCCGACGACGATTTTACTCGGCCAGGAAGAAGAAGAACCGCCAGACCGACCACCCGACAAAGGTCAAATCACTTCTCCCCGACGAAGTGATGACTCACAAAACACGCAGATAAAACGCCCGCCAACCATTCCCCGAGAGGTCGAGGCAGCAAGAGCAGAGAAAAATCGATCCGCATGAGGCCAATCAACGCGAAATGACACTTCAGTTCATTTTACGCTTTGACAATGGGGAGGACTCGACCGAGCTCTTCGAAACGTCAGCACCCAAATGAGCCCGTATCGGTGAGCCCATCTTTTCCTTCAACTCATCAACCCGGATCTCTCAACTGACCAGTGGCTGATGTGGCGTGAAGGCCATCGTCAGCTACACATGACAGCTGGGTGAGAGAAGGCTGGACGGCGCAGAGTCAGACCCGCTCCCAGAATGCACTATATGCACCGACTGGATATGAGATAGGGCTAAGTGACCAGTCAGTAAGTAGAAGGTGGAAACAGAAATGAAAGAAGGCTGGCGGTAGGCACAATAGACCATGTGGTTTACAGACACGAGTACACGAGTGTGAGTACGCATAATTACCCCTAACAGGGGGCATGCTGTAGATGCCCTGGGCCAAACACGGGGGCTAGATCGGGATCCGGCAGGCGTAATCGAGAATGGGCACTCATAACAGATGCCAAAATCGGGGATTGTGGGGGCAGTCTCAGGTCCAGGTCTTTGCCGCGCCATTTGGGACTCGTGCCGTCCGCCCCACCTCCTCATTTTTGTTCTTATTTAAAATCCTGCTCAAGTATCCGTTGTGGATCAGGGGATGTGGTGGTACGTTTAGGCGCGGGTATTCGCCGTGCAAACCAACTGCGCCCTCCCCCACCTCCGGTCTTCTTGGCTGTGTCATGACGCCGGGCACGGATGAGGGAGTGTTGGCGGGGCTCGAGAGGACCCCAAGGCACAACGGGGCGACTGAGTTCTGTAACGCGGTCGGTGCACGCTCCTCTACTATTGTTAATATACCCGATCGCAACCGAAGGGATGAGCCCGTGGATCAATTGTTAAGGCGATGGACTTCTAACCAACAGGTCGCAAGTACGGCCCTCAGAAGTTACAAAATTTTGCGTCGGGGATGGCTGGCCGATGACAGCTTATAAACAGGAAATGAGCGGCCAAATCTCCCTGTTCTTTGTCGGTTATGCTATTTCTGCGTATATATATATATATATATATATATATATGCGTAAGTATTGAAAGGTGGGCATCCCAAGCGATATAAGTTGAAAAGAGGTAGGTTCTTTGGGACAAGAGGGTTTATTGCGTAAATTTTCGACGCTGGTTCCCCAGGTCGTCGTCAGACGCAAGCGGAAAGCAAATGTGAAAGCAAGAAACAGCTAACGTCAAGAGTGCACAAAAATCGATACTTGCATGGCGTGTGCGCCGGTTGGCGGCCGTCGTGCGTCAGTCTGAGCTGGTTGGTTCCCTTCTCTTCCATTTCTCCTTCAGGTTTCTGTACACGGCATCCAACTCGATATGCCGGTTGATGCATGAGTCGTCAGAGTGCATCGCCTCGAGGAATTCTCGGCCTTTCTTGAAAGGGCAGACCGCGACAACGCGAGCTTTGTCCCAAGCGAAAGTGTGCCCGGTGTCCAGCGTATGCATGGCTACCTGAGACAGATGGTCTCGCCTCTTTACTGCCAACTGGTGCTCATGGATGCGTGTTGAGGCGGATTTTCCAGTCTGGCCACAATAGACGGCAGTACATGCATTACACGGTATCTTGTAGACGACCTCTTTCTTGTCCAGCTGATTAACCCTATCCTTAGGATGTACCAGCTGAGAGCGCAAAGTAGTCGTAGGTTTGTGCGCCACTTTCTTGCAACCTTGGAATCCATTATTTCAACAGCAAAGTTCACTGAAGACGAACGGTCTACCATCCGAAATAGTACTGTACACGCCTTAAGAGACCGGAACCAGTTTACAGTACTATCACTTGAAGAAAGAAAGGCGATTAAAGGCCTTAAAATGGACCAAAATATTATTATTCTTCCCGCGGACAAAGGAGGCTCCACTGCCATTTTGAACAACACGGACTACAAACAGAAAATGCTGTCATTATTAGACGACAGATCTACTTACCAACCACTCCCTACAGACCCCACCAAAGCGCAAGCTTCATCCATCGACAAAGTGTTGAAGCGTCTCACAGGGAAGAAACAACTGTCAGAAGACATCGCTAAATCGCTCAAACAAACTGAGCCGACCATCGCGAAGATCTATGGATTGCCTAAAGTCCACAAAACCGAAGTTCCACTTAGGCCGATCGTATCACTAATCGGTGCACCTAACTACAAAATTTCCAAGTGGTTGTTCCAGAAACTTTATCCGCTCACGAAAAATTGTGAAACCTCAATAGAGAACTCGACAGAATTCCTGAAGAAATTGCAAGGGATCACAGTTTCCGCCGATGAGATAATGGTCTCTTTTGATGTCGTTTCCCTGTTTACGTCAATACCGTTGGATGTCGCAAAACAGTGCACCGAGGACCTCCTACTGTGCTACGACACAGATGTGCCCGCCGCCGCTATGCTCGAACTGATTGGTTTATGCTTGGAAACTAACTTTTCATTCGACCAGCAATGCTACAAGCAACTGAAAGGAGCCCCTATGGGGTCACCCATTTCTGGTTTTCTCGCTGAAATAACAATGCAGAAACTAGAGGCAACGGCGCTCCCGTTGTGTACTCCTAAATTGTGGCTGCGATATGTGGATGACACATTTGTTATCGTAAAAAAGAACCAACTAGAAGTGCTCCACAATACTATCAACTCAACAATTGCTGGGATTCAATTCACACTTGAAAAGGAAGTGGACTGCAAACTCCCATTTCTGGATGTTCTCGTGCAGCGTAAGGTCGACGGGACGTTACGCACATCCGTTTACCGGAAAGAAACTTACGCTGAAGTCATTCTTCCTTATAAGAGCGACCAGCCCATTTCTCACAAACGGAGTGCCGTAAACAGTCTGCTTGGTCGAGCAAAAACACATTGTTCGGATGAAGAAGGCTATCGAGCCGAAGTGAATTACTTGTGCGAATTATTTTCGCAGAATGGATACCCTAAGGACTTTGTACGCAGATGCATGAGGCAGCGAGAATCAAGGGAGAAGGAGCCGGGTAGTTCCAATCAGACGCCTGAATTAAGCACTTGGCGAACCCTTCCTTACATTAAGAATGTGTCTGAACTCGTCGAAAGGCACTTAAGGAAGCACTAAATTCGAGTGGCGCACAAACCTACGACTACTTTGCGCTCTCAGCTGGTACATCCTAAGGATAGGGTTAATCAGCTGGACAAGAAAGAGGTCGTCTACAAGATACCGTGTAATGCATGTACTGCCGTCTATTGTGGCCAGACTGGAAAATCCGCCTCAACACGCATCCATGAGCACCAGTTGGCAGTAAAGAGGCGAGACCATCTGTCTCAGGTAGCCATGCATACGCTGGACACCGGGCACACTTTCGCTTGGGACAAAGCTCGCGTTGTCGCGGTCTGCCCTTTCAAGAAAGGCCGAGAATTCCTCGAGGCGATGCACTCTGACGACTCATGCATCAACCGGCATATCGAGTTGGATGCCGTGTACAGAAACCTGAAGGAGAAATGGAAGAGAAGGGAACCAACCAGCTCAGACTGACGCACGACGGCCGCCAACCGGCGCACACGCCATGCAAGTATCGATTTTTGTGCACTCTTGACGTTAGCTGTTTCTTGCTTTCACATTTGCTTTCCGCTTGCGTCTGACGACGACCTGGGGAACCAGCGTCGAAAATTTACGCAATAAACCCTCTTGTCCCAAAGAACCTACCTCTTTTCAACATATATATATATATATAATTGGTAATTGGTTGCCTGTTCGTGACCTTTGCCACACATACGGAGCTTGTTTGCTTTGTGAAGCCAATAGATCGGTGTGCGCCCATTCCTGATTGATAAATACCCGATCTGCAGCGACAGAGAATGACAGGTGGCGAGGCACTGATGAACTTCGGTTCGATGAAGTGCTTATGACCCATCTGGTAGGCCTCACTGGTGGACCGACTGCGCCAGGTGCGTCTGTGCGCATGTTTGTGCTTCTGGTTCCAGCTGCTGGTGGTCAGGGTTATGATTGGCTGAATGAAGGCAGAATAAGCCCGAAGCAGTGCTGTATCAATCTACCCGCATTCTCTGTCGTCCCTCCTCGCTGCTATATATATATATATATATATCCCAGACAAAATTTTTTTTAGGATTTATCGGCCTCCTGTAATCGGAAATGTTGACGATTTTCTGTATTACCACACAGGTAGCCGCCAGGCGTAAACAAACGTACAAAGAGCACTCTCAGAATGCGTAAACCTTAAAAGCGACGTTTGTCGATTATTTTCATGATTAAGGTGCCATAACAGGGATGGTTCTGGCCTTATGCGGATGCTCTCTTGATTTTTTGCATAATTGGGCGTTCCAGCGCACAGCACATAAAGCATAAAAACAGGGCGGTTTGAATTTAGACGTTCGTTTCAAGTGCACAATTTCCGAAAAAAATGTTCGTTTCGCCCAACAATCGCCTCGGCGCTCCCTGCATTCCTCCCAGGCCCGTCGTCCGGTCAGAGAATTTTTACGCCGCACCTGGTAGACGGGCTTTTAAAATTGGGCCGCATTTGACCCATTCTCTCCTGGACTTTTTCTACTTTAGTGCTGCAAATTAACTACTTCCTGTGCAGGGAATGATTTGGATTCGCTGCTTATTCGCGCATCTTCAGCGTGACCACAATCAACACACGCCCTTGAAGGAAAATGGGGATTTGTACAAACTGGCCTTTAGACCATATATTTTTTGCCGAAAGCTTTTATCCGGTAGAAATAAAGGCTCTCTCTCTCTCTCTCTCTCTACGCAAAAAAATCGATTTACCTGAATTGCCTCCAAACCCCTCCCGCCTCCGCGTGCGTAGGTGATTGCAACGGGTTCGAAGGTGGCCGTAGTGACACCAAGCAGTATACGTCACAGGGCCCAAAACGAGGAAAGATTAATGGCTCCCTCAGGCAGCCGATAATGGCATTCCAAACGCTACTAGCCCAAAAAGTGGTCGTCTACCAGGCTGACTGATGGTTGTGGTGGTGGTGGTGGTGGTGGTGGTGGTGGTGGTGGTGGTGGTGGCAGAGAGGGAGAGAACGAGAGGGCGTTTGCACCTTGGGACGACAAGATTTCTACAAGCACGACTAACAGAACAAGGTTCTAAGTGCATTCATGGCTATGCTACTGCCTGTGTGGGGAATAATCGAAGCAACGAAAGCCTACGCACGCATGCCTCCGGCCAGAGAATGATCTAGGCTTTAGCGGAGGTCGGAGGATGGCAACGCACAGCATGTCTACATCCTATGCAATCTTCGGGGTGCAGACTGTTTCATTCGAGTGGAAAGCTGCTTTATTCGTTGAAGCGGTGAGTTTGAAATAATGATGATGGCGAAGAACTGCCCGCTCTGTTTATTCGTATTCCAGACCAATCGACCAGCATCCACAAAGGTGAAGGACTCAGTTTTTATAAGTTTGCCCGTCGTAGGTGACGATGGCCACCATTGCAGCGTTAATTTGTCTCGTGACTGGCTTATACTGAGACAGACTTACACGACATCAACACTCCATCCCACCCAACTCTCTTCACCATATACTATGCCTCATCAACTAGAGACTAAATAATGACGGTTAGACTCACATAAAACCACAACACCCTCTCCCCCCTCCCACTGAAACCAACCCCCAGACCACACTGTGCCTCGTGAACGCGGCAACCCCCAACATCACTCCAACCTTATTAGTGAACCCTGTTCACAATGACTACGAGAACGATAGCAGCAGAACCAACCCCCAATAATTTCATTCTCTATTGGGATTGTCCAAGCATTCAACCTTGTCAGTACAGGCATATCTCATTATGATAGTATCTTCTGTCATTTCAATAAAACCAAATTCCTACTATGATGTCATATAAAGTTACCAGGTTTCTACTCTTATACGGCCTTATGGCGTACGCTGACACCAAATAAATAAGTAAAACGAGTGTACTTTTACATGTATCATTTTTGCGATAGATACCCAAACGTCCTCTGAACCAGATTAATCCAAGAAAACGAATACGGTGTATATACTGTCGAAACTATCATTTTCGAATTCAACAACCAAATGCAGACGTCTACTCAGCGAAATAAGCAACCATGTAAGTATGGATTTCAGGAGTGGGGGGAGGCATACTTTAGTCTTGCGACCTGTTCAACTGGAGATATACATATGTGAAATGGCTGTCGGGGTCAGATGATCCACCGTTTAATACAATGGACTTAATGTTTCTCATCCTACACAAAGAAGACTTCACAGAAGGAAGGTCTGACAGTCAGTTCTGGGGAGGGACATGTGCAAGAAGGAGGAGAGTGAGGCTGAGGAGGGGGGGGGAGAGGATGAGGAGGAGGAGGAGGAGAGGAGGAGGAGGAAACCAGCGGCAAATCCGGGAAACCAGCGGCAAATCCGGGTGCCGGGACAAATAGAGCACTTCTCCTTCCTCTTTCCCTCGTCTTCCTCATCTTCCTTCTTATGCTTCAACGGACAGGGTGCATTCTTGACATGTTGCCGCCTGCTACTCCTCCCAATTTGCATATATGAAATGTCGATGTAGGTCAGATGTTGTGGCCTTCCCCGTCCGCCCATGCAAACGCATTTGCATTTCTCGACTTCCGCCATGCCTAGGTGCGCGACTCTCTCGCTCTCCTGCAGACGGATTCTCTCTTGGGTGGCAGACCGCTTCGCTTCCGGGCAGTCGTGGTGTTTTTCTTTGTCCTGGTAGTGGCGACTTTGGGAAGACTGGGGCACTTAAATAGCCCCTTCTGGCTTACTTGCCGTCATGAGCCAATAATACCATGCAATCCGAAGCTGCGATCCCGAGAGCTGAACCCCGAGTCAGTTGATCAGTGATGACTGTAGATTGCCCAGTAACTGGTTGCATTGCCTGAGATTACCTCAGTCTCCGGGTTCTAGAAGTTTGGTTATATGGCGAACGACCAAAAATAAGCTCTAAGTGCGCTTCCGGGGTTGTGCTATTCTCATAAAACCTATCTATTTAAAATCCTTCTCTATCCCCCCCAACTTCCGCCAGAGGTTTTCGGCTACCTTAGTGTTACAAGGCTGTTTCTTCATATCAAATGCTTCTGTAATAATTATTGCGTCTTACTGTCTTACTGCCCAGCGGCCGGGTCGTTCATTGCTTCGGGAAGTGAGGCAGTTATTCTGCCCTGAGTCTCTTCGAGTGACTCCGGATTTCCGTTATTGGCGCTGTTGAATGCCTGTATGTCCACGTTGTATTATTCCCATCATCAACCATTTTCTCATTATTCGGATCCCGGAAACGCCAAAAAATGTTGCTCTGGCGTAATCTGACTCGTCTCTGATCTATCGACCTTCATCAGCAACCCATACTTAACCCCAAGTTTAGATAGTCTGAGATCCGAACTTGGGCTTTTTGGTCGTTGAACACTGAGCAATCCAAAGATCTACCACGGAGTCACGGTCTCGCTCTCCTGTTGGGACACGTCGGAAATATTCAGCATCGTTGGGTGTGCGTTCACCGACCAGCTTACCTGGACGTGCTCATCCCGCTATGCCTTGGAGCTCCATTTGGAGCTTGGGTTCGAATTCCGGTCATCCGGACGTGGAGTCAGGCATGGCTGGCTGACGAAGGCTGATAAGCCGGAAGCGGCCACCCGAGTCTCCCCCTCCTTTTGCTGTATTGCTGGTCGCCACATGACTGCCCGCGTGGGCTATACAGTGAGCCCTGTAACCTGATCAGTGAACGCCCTTCCTGCGATGGTTAATTCGCAGCTTCAAATAGCCCGTGTTATCCGCCGTCGCTTAAGCCTTGTTTCCTCCCTGTACCATGGTGTTTGGAGAGGTATTTTGACTGGAGTGGTCTCTCATATTATAGAATAAAACGCGTTCTCTTGGTCTGCCGTTCGTTTAAACACGCCTTCGTGCATGAAAACGCGTTCCCCCTCCTCCGACCCCTTTTCTCCACTGTCATCAATTAGGACCTCGAAATTCCAAAACAGCCATCTGATTCTTCCAACTAAAACCTTAACTCGGTTTGTTTACTCTCATCCTACCCCTGCACACTCCACTTTCGACCACTTTTTACTGATGCAAATTTTGTTAGTCACAACAAAACCACATCATCCCGCTCTCTCCCTTTCTCACTCTCGTAAACACAGGAGACTTGAAAGGCGATCTCCATCCCCTCCGCGAGCACGTAAGGTAGGGCTTCCTGCCACGTGCAGCCAAAATTATTCGTAAGTTGTGCTTGGTAAGGATGGCTCTACTTTAGCAAGCTTCATTGGTACGCGTTAGTCGAAAGTTGCGCTGAAAAGTTGCCGGGGAACTCATTCATACTGGTCAAAAGACGAGAAAGGTACCTACAGTATATGTGCTGACTCATGAAATGTCAACCAAAATTTCGAAATGCGTTCTCGTTTCGAAAAGATAAATTAAGTAGTGTTGTAAAACCTTTAATGATCCAGTTACCTCAGGGTGTCGGCTTTCAAAAGAACTTGTTTTCGGCTGGATGAAAGATCTTTACTCTGCAAAAATGGCTACTTAAGTAGCATGCAATTTTCTCATTGATTTTAGATGCCCTTGAAAATTCAATTATATTTCATGGAAAACATGCATAAAAATGTTCATTCTTTTATTTATTCGGTAGAAAATCACATCTTCTTCCAATTTCATACTCAAAAGAAGATTATAATTCGGTTTTATAAAACTTTTCCAATTCCCGAATAATTTTGAACCTGACCTGCTGTTACACTTGCATTTAGGGTTTCAAAACTGCAAGCTGTATATTTTCCGTGTACGGAAAACCATGCATTTCTCTAGGGTGTTAAGAGGAGACCATGTGAGGTTCATAAAATTAAGTGGTGGATTTGAGCAATATTGTTAACTTTACAAGCCACATTCGTAAATGCATATACATGACGTTTCATGAACGGCCATTTAACGGTATTAAAAAAATCTCACAATTAGAAACTTTTTAAAACCAAATTATACTCTTCTTTTGAGTATGCAATTGGAAGAAGAGGTGATTTTCTACCGAATAAGTAAAAGAATGAATATTTTTATGCATGTTTTCCATGAAATATAATTTAATTTTCAGGGGCATCGAAAATCAATGAGAAAATTGCATACTACCTAAGTAGTCATTTTTTGCAGAGTATAGATCATGCATGGAGCCGAAAAT
Source organism: Spirometra erinaceieuropaei (assembly GCA_902702965.1). Taxonomy (NCBI): domain Eukaryota; kingdom Metazoa; phylum Platyhelminthes; class Cestoda; order Diphyllobothriidea; family Diphyllobothriidae; genus Spirometra; species Spirometra erinaceieuropaei. The sequence continues at coordinate 669,507 of CACRXP010000100.1, forward strand.
AAGTTCTTTCGAAAGCCGACACCCTGTGGTAACTGGATCATTATGGATTTATGCTGCATCATGATTAGTTTTACAGCACTACTTAATTTATCCTTTCGAAACGAGAACGCATTTCGAAGTTTTCGTTGACATTTCATGAGTTAGCACATCTACTGTAATTAGGCGACATTGAGGATGAAAACCGCTCTCCAAAAGAACGGAAACTACAAAGTTTGCCGTTCAAGTAGCCAACTGGGTGGGAAATGAGTGTGCTGAAGACGTTACCCAAAAGCCCTTAGAGTGCGTCGCAGTACCTGAATCCCTGTTAAAGGGAACTGTGAGAGCAGGCGTGTCATGTGACGCACATGGAACCGGTCGGCACAGGTGATTGCTACTAGCACGTTTACAGTCTAGTCACAAGCAGGGCAATGTGTGGAAACAGCGCGACCACATCCCCAACTGCTGAGTATCTCACTTGCAAGGACACAGAAGCACAACTCCACCTAATTAATAACATAGCTCATGCTTTTCAAAACCTGGACTCTAACTGCTACTTGTCTCACTAAAGCAGGGTGACTGCACTGCTAGCTCCACCGAAATTTTTGAACACAGCGAAGGCGTGTGTGTGTGTTCTCTCACTCCAGCAGGGTGGGATATTTCAAAAAAGTTTACGCAGCAGGTCCAGTAGCTCTGTCACTTTGTCAAAACTAACAGCGGGAACCAGGGCACATCCATTGAGGATGGGTTTTAACAGTTCACTTGGTCAGAAAGCGAGTGTGTAAAGGAGGTGGGAGGGGGGGGTGATGGTGGATGACCTAGAGCAGAAGTTCAGACGGTCTGCTTTTGTGGAGGACACTCATTCGAACCAATTTTGACAGAAAGGTAAATTTAAAGGCTGGAGGGACCGTTTGTCAAGTGTCCTCTGAAGGTGATCAAATACAAACTGACACCGGAGACTTGACTTCGACTGAACTGCTCAATGGACCCGAGTCCGATGTCTACGATCTTCGGACCGCAATTATGACTTCTGTAAATAAAGGGAGCACAGTCCACATCGAAGAGGAAGGTAAAGACACCCGGCCACAGAGAGAAAGAGTTGGTGCGAAGAATTGTCTGGTGACTGTAGCACCGCAAACATGTGCAGCCTACGCAGCGAGATCAATAGTTTAGGCGCTGGCAATCGGCGATGACCAGTCGACCGTCACTGTCGATGATGTCCGCCATGTGCTCCACAGCGGGGTGACAACAGACACGGTGACTTACGCGCGTATTAATTTAGAGTGACAGTGGACTTGTGCAACATCTACCGCACTCTCTCCCCCTCCTCCCCCCTGAGCTCGGTGTCGTGGCCAAGTCAAGACGACAGGAGGCGGGCGAGGGCGCGAGTGGCTGGCACGGCCGAACCCGCAGCTAGGCGTACCACCACACCCCCCCCCCTGGTCTACAACAAACACTTGACTAGGATTTTAAACGATATAAAGGGAAGGGCGGCACGGAACACAACTAGCGCGACATCAACCGACAACTCGGCGCGCCGCCACACTGCAATGTTGACGTATTTTGAGTGCGTATTCGCGATGACGACTGCCGGACTCTCATTTATCCCCGACGTTGATCCAACGCATCTACTACGTGGCCCGTTCTGAGGGCTACCTCTAGCAATCACCACCAAATCGGCAACCTATTCTCAAACCCCGACGAGGTTATCCGGCCTATCAACGCCGCGCTTAAGTCTGCCATCTCGCCCCCCTTTCCCAGTCTTAAGGCGCTGATTTGCGGTCAGTGGAAAAGTGGCGGTCAGTCAAGTTGACTCTCTTAGCAACCCAGAACGTCAGGAGGTATAAACGCGTCATATGTAGGCGCACTCTATCGTGCAATGCATCGACCGGGGGAAAGAGTTGAAGTGTGGCCCTCCTCTACTCGAAAATGCATACGTTAGAGCTAACTGTTAAATCCTAAAGCTCTCAACGCACTCTCCTGACAATTCAAATAAGCAGATTTGAGCAAACTCACCATCCTAATTCATCATCCTTGGAGCCCTTGTCTTCGTCCCACACTTCCAGCTGGAGCGACGGGCCGAATTTTTGCTCGATGACAGCCTACAAGGAGAGCATGAAACCGGTCTGACAAGCAGGAATGTAACTCCACGCGCCGATGGCATAGTTCGCAAGACTGCCGACCCCGAATTTATAAGGTCGATCCAGGGAAATTTAAGTGCCCTGGAGAGGTTACAGGATGAGGCCCATGTCCAAAATAAAAGCTTTATCTTCCATGAGATTGCCAATTCCACCCATGATAAGCGATATTTGACACGGTTGCACTAGCTCGGCATGTTCCAGCCGAGATGGCGGCACTAAATGACGGCTGGAGTCGAGATCGTGGTGCACCGATCAGATAAAACACCTTCCGCACCTTATTATCGGCTTTGCCCTCTAGGAAGACACTGTCAGTAGACGGTGCATAGAAGAACGAAGTACTAAAGTAGTGGTTAGTTGCAGTCCAGTATGGCAGGCTGTACAAGGCATTGGTGATGGCTTTTCAGTGAGTAAGCCAGTTGGTTGTCCTCAGGGAGGGATCACTCTGGAAGATGTCAGCCGCCTTTGTCAACAGAATTGTTGGGGGCAGGACGCTGACCTTGAGCGCAGGACACAAGCGGGGGAGGGCAGAACGCGCGTGAGGAAGTCCAAACTAAAACCGTCCTCAGCCTCCACACCGCCATCCCAACAAACAAGCACTCGTAGTGGCAAAATTAGTACGCATATAAGGACAACTTCGTCAATTTAACTCACACATGACAGTGTTCTGGCTTTTGACTGGGGTTTCTAGACCTGCCTTCAAGGCACAATAGACAACATAAAGAAAACATACAGTAGGTGTGCTAACTCATGAAATGTTAACCGAAATTCTGAAATATGTTTTCGTTTCGAAAACTCATAATTCTATAATAATTCAGTTACCCCAGGACGCCGGCTTTCGAATAAGCTTCTTTCTGGCCGCATGTAAAAACCACGCTCTGTAAAAAGTGGCTACTTAAATAGCATGAGTTTTTCTCATTGATTTTCGATGCCCTTAAAGATTCAATTATATTCCACGATAAACATGCATAAAATATTCATTCTTTAACTTCTTCGGTAGAAAATTACGTCTTCTTTCAATTTTAAACTCGAAGGAAGGGTATAATTCGGTTTTTAAAAAGTTTCTAATTGTGAGAGTTTCTAATACCGTTCATGAAACATCTTATCTCTGCATTTACTAATGTGGCTTGTAAAGTTTACAATATGGCTCAAATACACTGCTAGATTTTATGAACCCCATATGGTCTCCTCTTAATACAGTAGAGAAATATATGGTTTTCCGTACGCGGAAAATATACGAATTGTAGTTTAAATACCCTGAATGCAAGTGTAACGGCATGTCGTGTTCAAAATTATTCGGGAATAGTAAAAGTTTTTGAAAACCGAATTATACCCTTTCTTCCCGTATAAAATTATAAAAAGACGTAATTTTCTATGACATGAGTAAAATAATGAATATTTTTAAGCATGTTTTCCATAAAAATATAATTAAATTTTTAAAGACACCGAAAATCAGTGGGAAAAATTCATGCTACTTAGGTAGCCATTTTTTACAGTGTGATTTTTGTATGAGGCCAGAAAGACGTTTGTTCGAAAACTGGCATCCAGAGGTTACTGAATTATTACATAATTATGCGGCACGACAATTAAATAAACAACCTTACTTAAGTAATCTTTAGAAACGAAAACGCATTTCAGAATTTCAGTTAAAATTTTACGGGTTGGCACATCTACTGTATGTGGATTTTTCTGTTCAGTGTAAATGCCTGAATAAATACAGCTCCATTCGTCTTCTTAAGCTTTTGGCGTCTAAATGCAATAGATTGTACTGGCATCTAAAAAGGCCGGTAGCCAACATCTATTCTGGAGCGCAGTCTGTATTTTTTTTCTGAGCATGAGGTTTCTCGGAAAAGCAGCTCACATTCATGTTATAATCGCCTCTGAAGAGACTCACGCTGTTCATAGCTCAACATAGCCGGATTGCGTACAATACACTAAAGAAACATGCAGGTGCCAATGGAAGCGAAGAGACGAGTCCCAGGTACTCTGCCACAAGCGTAATTCGAGATTCAGAAAGCGCTCATGACTGCAGACGCATTTCGAAACCAAAATATGCTCTCCCTCCAACCACCACGTTTAAAGGAGGCGTAATACCGCCCTCCGAAAATGAATGTGATAAAAGAGCCGCTGGTGGACTGAAATGACGGCAGCATAGAAATGCAGCCGAAAAGCACACACCACCTGCATATTAGTGTGTTTCAGAGAGTTTTTAACACGACGGTTAGAACAAGGCTCAATAAAAAATAATACACTACGGTGCATGGACTTACATTGAACTGTGTTCGCACCAATCAGTTTTACAGCCTGATTGAGTAGTAAATTTTAATATTTCAGCATCTACTGCCTTCTGTCGGGATGGGTAGGAGTGGTCTACGTAGATATGAGAGAGTGAGAAGGGAGGGGGGAAGGTCCGGAGGGGGAAGGAGAGAAGGAGGGCCAGATGGATAGAGGGTGAGGGGAGGAGAGAGACAAAAATTCATCCAATGAGAGTCATCCTAACTCACTTCGAAACATTCGTTCCAGTTGGGATTGATGGTCGACTTTTTGACGGCGGTGACAAACTTCTGAGCACCAACTGGGAAGAGCGAGAAAAGAAAGAACTCATTAGTCAGGGAGATCAGAAGACGGCGTGGTGACAAAAGGCTTTTAAAAAAGTCGGGATTCAGGTTAAATTTGTTTGCAAGCTAGACCAACCAGACGGATAAATTCGACAAGGAGTGTAAACACCGTTAAGAAATAGGGGCATTGCGGGAAATTAATTGGTGATTCCAACGGCTCCGGTGGGCATCGCGGAGCGCGTCGAAACTTATGCACAAAAAGTTCAAAAGTAAACTTTAAAGCAAAAAGTCCAATTTGGAGGTATACGGAAGTTGGCAGCTGCCGCATAAGGTGACAGCAAGTGCCTTCAACACCGGTAGAATCGTTAGAGGGACAAAAACGATCAACAGATTTGTCCGACACTTAAAAGTATCATCGCAAGCCCGTTACGACGATTCACAGGGAACATTCGTCAAAGTTCTCCCGGAACATAATTTAGAAGAGGATGAGAGCATTAGACCTTCCTCCGAAAGAGGCAACGACAACCCCCAATTTAAGTCGTCAGAGAACTTCTTCATTTGTTATGGTGTGCATACTATTTTTCGAGCTTCTTTCTGACAGAGCGTGTGTTTCTGTGATGAGGTTGTGTGTGTAGACAAGCCCACAAGCCCAGCACAGGTGGCTAAAACTTCCCACTGGAACACATTGTGCCAACAAGAACTTTCAAGATCTGTCAACGTCTGACAGCTTGAATGGCCATTAAATCTCGAAAATGACGAATAGCGCAATATCAGAACGACGAAAAGGCGGATTCCGGGTTTAAACTATGAGGACGAAAGTCAGACTCGTTCTGCAGGGCTGTCTACGGGTAGGTCAGCCTCACTTGAATTGGGCCTTGGCAAAATCGGCTGCAATGAGTTTACGCGAGCAGAACATACGTGTAGCACGCCTTAGACGCAGGTCCAGCCACTGCGCCCAACCGCATTTCCAGTCGACTTTACTTGGACAAGCCACTGTGCACGGAGTAGGGGGGTGGGGGGGGCGGAAGAGGTCGACACTGAGGAATCCACCCTCACGACAAATCAGCAAACCGCTAACTTTACTAGACCTAACGTGCCTGAATCTACCACGACGAGCCAACAGCCCTGGCCTGGAAGCTTGCCAACCGAGGGGGTAACTCGGTCCTTCTTAGGACTACAAGTCAGACTGCAATGGCTTCTACTTAATGTGGCCTTCGTGGCCCTTCCACCTGCGTGCGAACCGAGATCACGCACTTAATATGGCCTGGCACGTGTGGTGGGTACCAGGTCGTGTGTGGCACGCGTAGACGGAGGTCTAGATTTGTCGGCCACTGCACCTGCCGACACCACCATCGGTCGTCTTAACTTCGTCTCACAGTTGAAAAATGGTGAGTGAGTGGGGAAAAAGTGCAGCAGATGCTGCGCAAGTCCGCCACCTCCCCCCCCCCCGAACCACCGCTGCTGGATCCACCTGGTGGGGCAGCGGTTGACGTCGTTTGCGACGGGCAAACTATCGTTTCACAGGGGAAGCCGGAAGTCAATAATCGCTCGCTGTGTGTCCTATCTAGTGCCTTACCAAACCTTACATACCCTTGCCACTCTGTCTGGATCTCGAGTTTGTGTACTAAAGTCCTTTCGGTGGAAGTCAAGGTCGTGTCGATCATCAAAAAATTTCTGCTTTGCAGGATCGAGTTGACACAAAACACGCAAAATGGAAACGGGCAAGTAGACTCGACTTACCGCGAACAACGCAGTACGGGTCAGATGAATTCTTTCCAACAATATTTATGTCCGAAGCAACCAGGTCGCTGGCAGATATGACATTTATGCGGAGAACCCCCTAAATTTGAGGGTATAAAGGAACAACGTCAAACGCAGCATGACGCAAGAAACCTAACGACGTACATTAAACGTAAGCAGAGTGATACTTTGTTTGCTCTTCGGAGAACCCTAAGAGTATATTCGGGTACAGCTAAAGAGTTTCGAAGGACTGTGCTAAGAGAATAACTTTTTCGGTCATGTATGTGGTCGACAATCATCTAATCACGGGAATTCAGTGCCTTGTGGTAGAGGTAAATTTCCGAGAAAAGGTAAACAGGTCCTTGACGACTGGTGAAGACGCACAAGAGGTAGAATGTAGTATTTTAAAAAAAGTGTTCACCTGTGCTGATGGAAATTTCAGATGCGCCATCGAGACATCATCGACAAGCGAGACGGAAATGCGGTTCGGCAGGACACATAAGGAGCTCACAGCATCCTGTACAGTCCGATTTAAAGTTTGTCTGTAAGAGAAGAACAGTGGCTAAATAAAGTATTTACCTTTTCTCGTTCGTACACAAAAACAGGGCATCAAAGTATTTGTTTAGAAAAAGGGAAGAAGGGGTTCAAGCCGGCAAAATGACTCACTGAAGTCCGGGAAGTGACAGCACGTTTCCAGCATGCGTAAGGATAAAGTTGATATACTAGAAAATGCCCTGTAGGAAGAATTGACCTACTGGATTGTCCAAAAAGCATACCGTCACTGCTCCGGCAAAAGGAATTTTCGGAACGAGAGGCTTCATCAACACCCTGAGTGTTCCTCGTAGCTGAAAAAGAAGCAATTTCCGCATCAGATTGGGTAATCTGAAAAATGAAGGCTTAATAAGTGCATGACCGCTAGGCGAAGACTTCATACTAATCATACAAGTAAGGAAACGTCCAAAAGTAAACTATTCGAAGTAAATTAGACTTTGAGCTCAATATGGGCAGTTGAAAGGATATTGTTTGGTCAGCCTCCCAGTTATGCAAGAGGCTCAATTTAAGGGTCAGTTGGTGGAGATAAACTACGTCGAAGGTGCTTGCGACTCTTCTAGCCTACTAAACCTATCCGCGTTTTGGCAAACTTCTGAAACGGTTAATTTCGTAGTAGGAGGGGAAAAGTACAAATGCCGTGAACTGCATAGGCCGTGCGGACCTTCAGTAGGAGAACGTTCTTGGGACAGCCTGTTAGACATTTTTGTTTGAAGATATATTTAAGAAATAACCAATATAGTACGAGCGTCAAGCAGAGGCATGAGGACATTTCTTCTCGCCCAACAAAGCTCTTCGTCCTCAAGCATGCCCACGAAATTGCATAGTAGGACGGAACTGGGTAAACAGTATGTGGCGCAAAAGGAAAAATATTTAGACTTAAATTTGTTTCCGTCAACCATTTACATGACTTGTCTTGGCATTATGGAAGATCGGGCAAGAGACGGTCTACTCAAATAGGTGCAACGGGACACAATAAATTACAGAAAATGCTGGTGGCGTTTATCATCGGGATGGAACGTTTCCATCGAAATATGAACGTGAAATTGGGAGCGATTCCTGTCAATAAAGTTAATATGTTCGCACGAAATTTGTTAGCACCCCTGGGTAGAAAGCAGTGTACTTGAGTCGATACAGCAGTGCAGATAAAACGAAAACACTAAAAGTAACGCATACTATGCATTCACCTGGGTCCTGATAGAGGCCTGTTAATGAACTCGTAGCCTCAAATGGACGAACAAACTGGAAGCATGGACGCGACGCCGTAAAAAAAGTGGTGAGAGAAAGAGAGCGCGATCGACCCTCTTCTTCTTTACTAATAAGAAGTATACGTAAAAACCTCTAGGCGAAGGTCCTTCCGATGACTTACCTAATTGCATGAAACTTTTTTCATCTTAACTAGGCATACTTAGTGTTTGTGGATAGTACGAGCTGATTAAGTTACGCAGAGTTCGCATTTGCATCTTTCATCAGTATTCGACCGCACTGACCAGGGCATTCTACCACATAGAAAGTACCTAGCAGCGTAAGTTATGCGTGTCGCAATTAACTGAAACATGGACATGTAGGAAGCCCTGGGATTTGGTCGTTTTGTGTGTTTTGATGGAGACTTGCAAACACTCACGCTGCATCTAGATGGTTCAGATGAGCATGATCGTGATTGATTTCTTAAAAATCGTCCCCAATTCCGATAAAAGGCATACCGAGTTCTCATAACCATCATTACTTGTGTTTTTGTGAAATGCGCTACCATACAAGCACGCATGATGTCTTCTTCGCATAATAACTTGACCCTTCGCGGTAACAAACGTATTGCCCGTGAGTGCCTTTACCTCATTTTGCCAGCAATATTCTTTAAATATGCAACATTAATCAGCAGACGGATAAAAGAGAACGTCCGAGAAGCGGTGCGATAATCGCAAAGCATTCATCAAACAAAATACATGTTTCAATACCTCGAAGTCCTTCACGCCGGCAATAATCTTCCCAACTGAAACTTTGATTCTTGCATCGCTATAAAACCTTCAAGAGATGGTGAACCAGGTGTAGGAGGCACAAACATTAAATCGACGTCCATCACTATTTCATCGCGACGTATGCTTTCTTCGGTATAAACTTTTACACCACCAATTCTCGGGGGCTAACAGAGTAAGGCAAATTCGATATTACCGTGTCACCGAGGTCGGTTCGTTGGAAAGTAAAAGGTCGAAGAGATGACGGCAAACAACCATCAACGGCTGGCTGTACAGTCTTTAGGAGAATGTCGTTCACGTAGTCGGAAATAAAAGGCCACATTCTATGGATAACCTGATATTGGAAATGAGCTCCAGGAAATTCAGTTCAACCTTATTTAGCCACTCCGCCCTCTCGACATCTGGAAAATATACCCACGATGGGAGCTCGTGGGCGCCAATATTGTCTAGGATCGATTGTTTTTCGTTGAATCCTATTGCTTTGAGAGCTCCGCTTATAAGGGCACGCTTTTGACGCATGCGGGTATATGTTAGATAGCCCACAGCTCCTAGGGCTACCCAACTTGGGCTAAAGCGATAGTACCCAAGACCCCATAATGCAAGCCAGCTACTTAAAAGCTTGCAACAAGCAAGTGCCAATGGTAAAATGTCGAACTTTATCCTTTTTTCCGACTGTTCATTTTTTAAATCAGGATCCCGAGGCGGCACCTCAGACATCTGTAACAAACACCTGGCGGCCTATTCTTCTCGTCCGCTTAAGTTTAAGCTCATTAAAACTAGGCAGCGGTTTACTCAAAATTTCTCTGCAGATTCTTTGGGGTTTATATACAATTTATATGTCCATCATCATCAAACTTACTTTGTTGCATGATAAACTCGTCCGCAAAATCTTCCACCAAGCGGATTACCTGTCCTATGTTAATTATTATTTATTGCCGGGACCGTAATATATCTGCATTATAGGAGCAACCATCCTATCTCACACAAATTCATCAGTGCTTTAAGTTTGCCCAATCCATTAAGCGCTTATTTTGACGAAAATTGTCATTGATTTGAACTAAACTGCTTGTTAAGATTATTTTTTCGAATTTGGATACGCTGAAATTTTGCGCTCAGGTTCATTATAATGTAAGGGTCAAAAGAAAAGGGATTAGATATTTCAAAGCATGCGGGGAAAACCAAATATTTGGAAGGCCCATCCATGTCTTAAAAACGTACCTAAATCCGATGGAAGAAACATGAGGAAACACCACATACAAGTGAAACACAACCGACGGCTCCGTCTCGCATTCAGCTTGCAGACCCTAAAATGTTGGCTAATTATTGGCACGATAAAGAAGTCGACCAAGCAATCCATTGGAAAAACTGTGATACGGCATGCCATGGCTAAATTGGAAATTTTGCCTCTAGCACGTTCATGCACATTTATTGTCAAAAATGTGGCGGGATCGCCTGTCCCAAATGATTTTTCATGCCCCACACACGAATCCTAAATTCGTCAGGGACTACGCTTACCTTTGTCAGTGTTTACCTTTTTAGGCAAAGCAAGCAGTTTCTTAAGGCGAGTTGGGCATTAATCGGCACATTGAGTTGGACGACGTCTACAAACGTCGCAGTGGTATCTGAGGAGACGACAGTCAATCGAATCATGATGAAGACGTATGACGAACAAGTGTTGGTGTAAACTTCAGAGTTATATTTTTTGGAGCACCTTAAACTGTTAATTGTCCTTCCACGTTTGTTCTACCTCCAGCAACGGCGACCTCGGAAACCGGGGTCGAAAATTTGCAAAATAAAGTTTCATCTTTTCCCCGAAGAACATATTTGGCTTAACTTTATATTTCTTGGAATGCTTCGCCTTTAACGCATAACGCAATCTGTGCAAACGACCTAAATAGGGATAGTTTCGAACAAAAGTGAAACAAATGTTCTGTAAGACGCCGAGTCCTGCCTTTTTTCAAGAAAGAACATAAACGTATTTATCTGATATAGCGACGATTGCGCAAATGGGCAAGTTTATTTTCAGTTTTTTGCACAGTCTATTAGATTTACATTACTGATACCGTTCCTGAAAACAAGGCAATTTGCCGTCGGCCACGCTGCAAACCAATTTTGTGAAAATGCCAACTTCTATCCGACACTGAGATGCTTTCGTGTTTGCGCAGGGAGTGAACAAGAAATTTTTTCTTTCCGAAGATGCTGCCGAAAGTAATTTCGATAAAATTTTCAAATTGTTCAGTAAATGTTGTTGAGCTGCATCTCTGGAGAATCTAGGCTTTGAATATATTCAGGGCAACACAATCAACATTTTTGTCCTGGTTAGCAGGCGTAGACAAAAAATATCAGCACGAGGATTTTATTAGGCACTACATTCCATGTCACTGTCGTAGGCGGCAGAAATCACTGCCGAGAACAAAGTAAGTGCTCACCTCGTCCAGTTACGTCTAAGAGAGACGGGAACAGTAGTGACAGCTGCTTTAATAGGCTTATGGGGCATGCTCAAGTGTTTTCCACTTGACATGTTTTGCATTACCCCTGGGGTGGTGTGTCTAATAACCTGGGTTGCCTCGACCAAGGCCTGGTGTGTTCAAGAAACACATTGGCCGTCGCGACCGCCATTAGGCATGTGTGTCCGGCTGATGTCGGCGGCGTGGCCTCAGGACAATGCGTCTGCTATTGGGTGGGGCCGCTTTGCAGAAGTGGATTTTATGGTGGAGCTGAATGACCCCTAGTCTTTTCAACTGCGAAGTAAACAAGGTGGCCGTTGCAGCGATTGTGGCCGATTACAGTCGCAGGGAGTGGAATACGGCCACTGCATCTCGAAATCGTTTCATGAATTGGCTCCCATTATCTAATTTCTCACATTAAGTTCCCGAAAATACACTTTCCAGCTACTAAAATGTATTCGTTCGCCTGGAAACTTGTGACGTCTAAAACACATAGGAAGGCTTATGCTGTCCTCCCAGGATGATTAAATACTGCTTTCGGAACAGGCCAACACTTGAGGAATGATACGTACAAGTAATAACACCCATGCTGAAGTCGTTTTCGATTTACTCTCTGCATTTTGGTTGGCGATTTTTGACTTTCTGGGCTTGTCGTGCCCTTTTTCCATCAAATATAAAAAGCCTGGTAATGGACTCCAAAATTTCACGAGTTTTTTCTAGCCCACCCTGTTCTTATTCATCGGATAAGAAAAAATCCGATAATAGATTGCAAAGATCCATGTGCATGCGTTTTCTGTCATCAGTAACCACGCCACATGAACATAATCTTGCGGGTAAAACCCAGGGAAATGTACAGTGAGCGACCGATCTCATGAACTGTTGGTCGGAATTCTGAAATGTGTTTTCGATTAGGAAGGACTACATAAGTGCGTAATCCCATAATATTTCCCACTTGCCAGGATTTTGGCTTTTGAATGCATTACTTTCCGACCGTCTGTAGAAACCAAACTCAGTAAAAGAATAACTGCTAAAGTATCATGCATTTTCGCGTAGATTCTCGATTGTCTAATAAATCCAAATATACTTAATAGACTAACACAAAAGCTATGTCTTCTTTTACCTGTTTCGTAGATAATCACATTGCTTTCACATTTTATGCTTGAAGAAAGGATATCTTTCAGATTTAAAGAAGTTCCTTATTATGCGATATTTGAAGACCGTGCAATGTTCATTCGTACAGCATAGTACACGTACATTAATCAATGCTCCTCATGAAATATACAACATATTCCGCATTCACTGCAAAATTTAATGAACCATATATGGTATCTTCTTAAAGGCATGGGGGATGTATGATTTTCCTTACGCGGAAGGCATATATCCTGTAGACTGAAATAGCTAAACGCTAATGCAACGACCAATCAAGCTCAAAATGATTCGGGAACTGGTAAACTCTTGCAAAACCTAAATATACCCTTCCTTCGTGTACAAAATGCAAAAATAACATGAGTAACTACCAATCAAGTAGAAGAAAACATATTTTGTGCGGACCTTCTACTGAATATATTTTGATTTATGATGCGATCGAAAATTTATGCGAAAATTCGTGCTACATAAATAAGTATTTTTTACCGAGTGCGGTTTCTACAGACGTTCGAAAAGAAGTGCATTCATGAGCCAACATCCTGGCAAGTCCGAAATATTATGGGATTATACAGCATGATGATGAATTTTAAAAACCCGCCTATGTAATCCCTCCTAATCGAAAACGCATTTCAAAATTCCGGCCAACATTTAATGAGATCAACCACCCGCTGTATATGTTCAGTTCAGTTTATTAAGGGGAAGGTAGGCGAATGCCTTTGAATTCCCTATCAGTTACGATACCTTCGCGAAAAACAATATGTAAAGCAAGTATGAAAGAAGGCTGGATAGCTAACTGTATGCAATAAGCATGTGGTACTTGTATGATTGTGTCAGTGTGTGCATAATGTGTCCAAGTTGTGAAATAATCATTACGCGGTACTGAAATGGTCCAAATTATGTGCAAACGAGCGCTCATGCTTCAGTCATGATTCATTGGTTCGCATGTAGGCGTCGGATGGAGGCATTTAACAAAACGTTGTGACACAATGTTACTTAAATATAGATAATAGTACATTCTGTAAAGTATAGCGGGTAGGAGTTGTGGAAGAGGAACACTTGTTAACTTTTCATGACGTAATGACACATATTCCTGTACTCATCAAGCATCCTCTCAAATGTATCCACGGATGACGACATGACGACGTCCACAGGCAGAGAATTCCACGCCTTAGTCAGCCAGTGTCTGAAGAAGAATTTTCATGCGTCCTGTCTTGCCTCAGTCACACGTAGTTTGAAAGGATGTTCTGTCAAGATAGTAGTGGTGGTCGGCTCAAAAAAGTCGGTGGATGCGAGGCAATAATCTTGACCCCGTAGCACGCAAGACGTTTGAATTAAATCTCTACGAACCTCTCTGTAGTCAAGGGGAAACGGGTAAAGATTGACCAGTCGAATTTCGTAAGCTAGGCTTTTGAACCTCTGACAAGCCTGGTTGCCCGTCAATGACTTTTTCAAGGGTGGTACGGTCTTTAACAGACCAGGGTCTCCAAGTCTGAATGACAAATCCCAATTGTGGCCGCATGAACATCCCGAAGACCTTGCTAAAGCACTTTTCGTCGAACTTCGCGAATGCCCGCTTGATGAGATATAAGCTGAACATTGCGGATTTCACCACTTTCAAGCAGTGGAATGATGGCTTTAGTCAGAATGATATACACACACCTAGATCCTTCTGAACCTCTACCTCCGGTAGCGGCGTGTGATTTAGATTGTACTTCCCCCGTTGCGCAGAGGTGGTGCTGCCAATTCACAAGATGTTGCATTTATAGCATTGAATTGGAGGAGCCAATGACTCGACCATTTCTCGAGTTGGTTCAAGTTTGCCTGTAGATTTACTCCATTGTTCGCGTTGCGGTTGACGTCTCAAAGCTTTATTCCGTCAGCGAACATGGCAATGTTGCAGTTCAACCCACGGATGCAGTCATCGATATTTATTTGCAAGAGGATAGGTCCAAGAACAGAACCCTGAGGTACGCCGCTTGCAACCGTCACCCCCGATGATTGCTGGTTACCAGGACGGCCAATCTGAGACCGAGTAATCGAGAAGTTTTCGGTCACCTCTAAAATCTTGCCCCTTACCCCTGTGCGGCTGAGCTTCTAGAGGAGACGATAGTGTGACAGACTATCAAAGGACTTCTTGAAGTCTATGTAGATAACATGCATCCCGCTTTCTCCATAAATCGCTCGGGTTCACCGTTCTAGACAGTAGAGTAAATTGGTCAAACAGGACCGTCCTCTGCAGAATCTACGCTGCCCATCAGACAGATGATGATGCTGCTTTAAAAACTGCATCAGTTCGCGTTTGACAATTTGCTCCACGACTTTGTAGCATATGGGGGTGAGGCTTGCCGGTCGGTAGTTGTTTGCGGAAGCGGGACTGCCACTTTTGAATGTCGGTGAAATGCACGTGGTCTTCCACTCAGGAGGCAGTCTGCCTGCGTCGAGGGAGGCTTGGAAGAGAAGACATAGATGTTCCGCCAATTCTGCGGCTAACTCCCTCAACAACTTTGCTGGTATTCCATCGGGACCTGACGATGTCGCTTCCTTCAGCTTCAGTAGATCTTGTTGAAGACTAGTTTTGCGAGTACCACTGAGTCACTTTTTCGGACCTCATCTACGTTATAGTTATCAGCGAGCAAATCGAATTCCCTCGTAAAAACCGACTGAAAAAACCTGAATAAATGTTCAGCCTTTTCGTCTTTTTAACAAAGTTCAGAGCCATCATCCGTTTTTAACATAGGACTGGGAGCCCTATTGCGAGTGCTCTGTCTTATGTAGTCAAAGAAGAGCCTTGGGTTTTCTCCTGGATGGTTAGGCAGGTTAATCTCGAAGTCTTGATGGACTTTGTAAACAAGGCACCTTATTCTATTTCACTGCGCCTTGTACCTCTTCGTTGATTCGACTGTCTTCTCCCTGAGGTAAGCTATCCGCAACTTTTGCTTACGGTCTGCTCCTCATTTTAGTGTGCCTTTTAGCCATCGGGGCCTGTTGGTGATTTTTTGCGATCTAGTGCAGTATCTGATGATATGTTCATGCGAAACGGCCTTAAATCCTAACCGATCATCGAGAACACACCCCGTGACTGTTGCTTTCCAGTCTATACGACGCATGTCGATAGGCGTTTGTTTGAAATCTGCACACCATATGTTGCGTTTTACCGTGACGCTTTGATCAGGTACAGAGAAGAGAGAATACTCCCACTGTAGGACTACATGATCGCTTTTTCCGAGAAGGGGTAGACATTTCACGACATCAATGATGTCAGGCGCTTTTGTCAATATCAGGTCCAAACAGCTAGCTAGTTGTCCTTCACGAAGTCTGGTTGTACATGAGACGTATTTTGTAAGATGAGACTTTGGCACTGCTTGTAGGAGGTGGCGATCAAAGTTGAATCCCGAACCTAGGGCAGACGGCAGATTCCAGTCGATATTCGGAGCGTTAAAGTCTCCCATAATCATCACATCGAGTCCGAGCGAAATCGCCTCTAATTCCTCTATCAGACTACTGTCTGACTGCCGATCGTTCCTCTGTGGGTAGTAGACCGTCAGGATCTCGAGAGCTTGTGACCCAGATTTGATGGTGAGCCAAATTGTCTCATTTGCGCATGCGAACTGTCCCCCTTCTTCTAACACAAACAGACCATTTTTGACATAGGTGAGCACACCCCCCACCTTAACGTTTCACTCTATCCTTTCCGAACAAGTGATAGCCGAAGAGAGCGACTTCACGATCGTTTACGTTCGCGGAGGTGCGTGTTCAGTTATGGATATTGCAAATGGTAAGGTTTGGCTGACGTAAATCTTAAGCTCGTGTAATTTAGATAGCAGACTTCGTGCATTGGTATATGAACATTTTAGCCTTTTTGCCTTTGGCAAGCTGGCTATGCCGCCGCCGTTGACATTTTCTCCAGCTGTGGTGACATGCGCACAGGATGAGTGCATATAAACTGGGACGGCCGCTCGATTATACAGTTTTTGTATACAATCATGCTTTGTTCGCCTCTCCTCTGTCTCAGCCTGAACACCTGGACTACCTACCGGCTTCTAACTAATCCAGCTTAAAGGACCCCTCAGTGAGAATATTTTAATTAAAAACGGCTTGAGAAGATGAGATCAGCATGCACTTTGCAACTCATAACAATTTTGAGGGGCCTAGGAGGCGATGAGATGGAGAGTTGGGTAGTGTGCCTTCCGAGCCTAAAGGCTTTAAATACTGAAACTTCTACATTGGGTTGAAGTATTGTGTTTAGAAGAACTTGGAAGAAGCCGAGATCCGCTAGAACGCGTTTTTAGGTGTGCTTGCGTGTGCATCTTTAAGTCCCTGTACTACGAAGAACTATTTTCGGAGCGACCTGTCTTTATTGCTTGGTGGTGGTGACTTGGGAGTTTCTGACGAACCTTTCATGATGATGTTCTGGTTGCCATCCCCTTTGGAGACCCTTTCTTTAACTATCGGCGCCGTGTTCGTGGTAATGCTGTCCCTATCTCTTATTTCAATATAGAGGATATTCGCATTCGCCGCAACTGCGTCTACTCGTTCGCCGTTGGTTTCTGTCGAATGCAAAGACAAGTTCTGATTTTCCACCTTATAAAGTTTTTTTATAGAGTATGACGAAGCCGTCCGGTATCTCTCGTTCTATTCAACCATTAGTCTATTTTGAATTAATTTCCTCTTTCGATGTGCTTTCGGTTGTCTGTGTATGGTCAAAATCCCACTGTCAATCGCCTGCTTCCTTCCGGTCTTTTGAGGATGCGGTGATCATCTGATGTCTGCTCTTCTGGAGTGGTTGAAGATCATGCCTTGTTATTTTCTCCGCGGTTCCTTCTGAGGTTTCCATCCATGCGGTAGTCTTTTCTATTCTGAATCCTTTTACCTCCTTCTGTGGTGGGGATCGGACAGCTAAGAATCTGTCAGGGAGTTGGTCATCGTTCTTCTACCGACTGGTTATCGAATGGTGAATGTACACTGCCATTTTCACTTCCCAACTTAGATTGCGATTTTCGAGTTCCGTTTAATATTGTTCTTGGAGAGAGTGTTGCAGTATGTTCTTGTCGTCCTTCTCCTCTTTTCCTAGCACTTTTTATATTCCTCTGGCGAGCGACCTCCTGATGTGATAAATTATAGCACTAGGGAGTACTTTTTCTTGTGTTTCGGCTGCGTTTAATCCCTCTATTAGTGAGTGACTGTCAATTAACTCTATCACTTTCGAAACGACCTCTTGGTTGCAACTGATTTCATCAACTGGCTTGATTTTGTCGTATTTTGGCAACAATGTAGTGAGATGTATGAGGAAGTTCATGTTCATCTCCAGTGATGTAATATATAGCTCGAGATCTCTACAATATTCACACCGTGGACAAAAAATTCTAAACGTCAGTATCGTGTAGAAAATCCTGTGTAGACGAAGCGGGGTGTAGGGGTGTCAGCGGTGGGTTCACGTGATGGCAGGTGAGACCACGCCTAACGTCCATTTGTTGGCACCCAACTCTCACCTGTGGCTCCACGTACCTGGGCTCTGCTCAGCAGCCAAACCCCGGGCAACCGCCTCGACCAGCAGGCTACACCAGGTAAGGGCGGTTACTCCCGTTGCACGTTGTGCCACGTGCACAGGGTATTGCGGACTCCGCTGGACGGTTGGTCGGATGGAACATCGCGTCGGCACGGTCGTGACGAGGCTCCGTCCGGTACACCGCTGGTCAGACGGTGGGATGGATCTCCGAATCGGCATCGCCGACACGCACCCATCTGGTGCACCGTTGGAGACCGCGGGCTTACAGCGATGTCGTAAGCCATTGGCAAATTCGAGTCGTTCTTCCATTGCCAAGAAAAGTCGTGACCCACAGTGGAGTTCGGCCGCGCCGGCACATCAAGCAGCCCCATTCAGGGGGGCACTGCTTCTCTTCGGAGGGGGCCTGGAAAAGCTGGCCTAAAGATTGCTAGGGAACCACGTCGTCTTCAGGCTGACCGTGTTCGCAGACGTAAAACGCACGGTCGAAACAACCAAACTCGAAACGACAACAACAATACTCGTCTTCCTCATCTTACCTCTTCTTCCTCTTCCTCTGTCTATTCTTCTGCCTATTCTTCTCCTTCGTCATCTTCTTCTCCACCTCCTTCCCGTTGCCCCACTCGTCGCCAGACTGACAGGGTGAGTCCGGTCACTCTGGCAGCCCAGAATGTTCTTTCCCTATTAGACAATCCGGGGCAACCGACCGGAACGGAGGACGGTGGCTCGCGAACTGGCGCGCTACAAGGTGGATATCGCCGCACTCAGTGAGACTCGTTTCCCCGAACAAAGCCAACTGCAGGAGGTGGGTACCGGCTACACCTTCTTCTGGAGTGGTCGTCCCAGGGCAGAGCGATGAGACGCGGGTGTCGTCTTCGCCATCCGGAACGACATCGTGGGACGACTGCCCAGTTTGCCGCAGGGCATCAACGATCGCCTGATGAGCCTCCATCTACTTCTCCTAGGGGGCAAATTCGCCACCATCATCAACGCCTACGCCCCGCCGATGAGCAGCCCCGAGGCCGCAAGGGACGAATTCTACGAGGACCTGCACGCTCTCTTGACGTCTGTGTCGAAGACGGACAAGTTGATTGTCCTTGGTGATTTCAAAGACCGCTTCCGCACAGACCATGCTGCCTGGAGAGGAGTGCTAGGACCTCATGGTCTCAAAGGCTCCAACGACAATGGCCTGCTGCTCCTCCGCACCTGCGCAGAACACCGCCTCATCCTGACGAACACCTTCTTCTGTCTGCCGGGGCGAAAGAAGGTCACCTGGAGGCATCCTCGGTCGCGTCAGCGAAATTTGCTGGACTATATTCTCGTCCGGAGGCGAGACCAGCGGGGCGTGCTGGTGACAAAGGCGATCGCGGGCGCTGACGGGTGGACCGACCATCGCCTCGTCATCTCGAGAATGCGTATTCGCCTACGGCCTCGCAGAAGACCACGAGGCAAGCGATCCCCAGGTAAGCTGAATATTGCCTTGTTGTCTTTGCCCGCCCATCATCTCCATTTCAGCAATGAGCTAGCTCAACGGCTAGACAACCTTCCAGTCGCTGGCGCCACCGGCGCCGCCGCCGCTGCCGAGAATGCCTCCGTGGAGAACCGTTGGTGTCAACTGCGGGACACGGTCCAGTCGACGGCGCTATCCGTCCTCGGTCGCGCTCGCCTCCAACACCAGGACTGGTTCGACGACAACGACGCCGCCATCAGAAATTTGCTCGCCGAGAAGAACCGCCTATACGAAGCCTACGTAGACCACCCCACTGACGACAATAGAGCTGCTTTCTACCGCAATCGCCGCCACCTTCGGCAACGTCTGCGCGAGATGCAGGACGCCTGGATTGCTCGCAAAGCTGAGGAGATCCAAGGCTACGCGGACCGTAACGAATGGAATAACTTCTTCTCTGCGATCAAAGCTGTCTACGGTCCGCCGACGAAGGGCACTGCTCCTCTCCTCAGCGCCGACGGTAGCTTTCTCCTGACTGAGAAGACCCGAATTCTACAGCGATGGGCTGAGCATTTCCGAGGCGTCCTTAACCCCCCCTCCGCCATCTCCAATGCCGACATCGCCCGCTTGCCGCAATTGGAGACCAACGTGGACCTCCACCTCCCGCCATCTCTCCAGGAAACCATCAGGGCCGTGCAGCAGCTCTCCAGCGGGAGAGCACCCGGATTGGTCGCGACCCCTGCTAAGGTCTACAAGCATGGCGGTCCCCAATTAATGGATCACCTGACTGCACTCTTCCAAGAGATGGGGCGTCAAGGTGAAGTCCCGCAAGATTTCAAAGACGCAACCATCGTGCATCTCTACAAGCGAAAATGAAACTGCCAACTCTGCGACAATCACCGCGGCATCTCCTTGCTGAACATCGCCGGGAAGATCTTCGTTCGCATCCTCCTCAATCGTCTGAATAATCATCTGGAACAGGGCCTTCTGCCTGAAAGCCTGTGCGGCTTCCGCCGTCATCGCGGAACCAAGGATATGATCTTCGCTGCCCGCCAACTTCAGGAGAAGTGCCGGGAGATGCGGACCCACCTGTACTCTACCTTCGTGGACCTGACGAAAGCCTTCGACACGGTGAATCGTGAAGGACTGTGGAAGATCATGCAGAAATCCGGAGCGATTCATTGAGATGGTGCGTCCGCTGCACGACGGTATGATGGCGCGAGTCACGGACAACGGAGCTGTCTCAGAGGCATTCGCAGTGACCAACGGAGTGAAGCAGGGATGCCTGATGGCGCCCACCCTCTTCAGTCTTATGTTTTCTGCCATGCTGATGGACGCCTACCGTGATGAACGCCCCTGGATCCGCATCACCTACAGGATGGACTGTCACCTTCTGGATCAACGGAGGATGCACTTCCAATCGCGCGTATGCATAACCCCCATTCACGAACTTCTCTACGCCGACGACTGCGCCCTGATCACCACCTCGGAAGAGGAGATGAACGGAGTATGGACCTCTTCTCCGTCGCCTGCGAGAACTTCGGACTGGTCATCAACACGCAGAAGACGGCGGTCATGCATCAACCGCCACTCCACTCAGCCACTCCTCCCAACGAGCCGCAAATCAGCGTGAACGGAACCCAACTGCAGGTGGTGGAGAACTTCCCGTACCTGGGCAGCACACTCTCCCATAACACCAAAATCGATGACGAAGTCGCTCGGAGGATCTCGAAAGCCAGTCAAGCCTTCGGCCGCCTCCAAAGCACAGTCAAGAATCGTCATGGTCGCCAACTGAGCACGAAGCTGAAGAGGTGCAAGGCAGTAATCCTATCGACCCTGCTGTACGGAGCGGAGACTTGGACAGTGTACACAAAGCAGGCACGCCGACTGAACCACTTCCACCTCAGTTGTCTTCGACGCACCCTGAGGCTGAGCTGGCAGGATCGTATCCCCGACACTGATGTACTGAGACGGACGGGAATCCTCAGTATCTACACCAAGCTGAGACAAATGCAGCTGCGCTGGAGCGATCACTTAGTGAGCATGTCAACGAGCGACTTCCAAAACGGCTCTTCTACGGAGACGTCGCCATGGGTTCTCGACGACAAGGAGGCCAAATTCGTCCATACAAGGATACTCTGAAGTCCTCCCTGAAGCGTCTGCAAATTAACCCGACCAACTGGGAAGAACTTACCCGCGATCAACCGACCTGGAGGAGGAAAATGAAAACAGGCGCTGCGATCTACGAAGCTAACCACATCGCCATCGCCAAAGCGAAAGGCGAAGCACGCAAATCACATCTACGCCCAGTCCGCAACGCCGACGCACAACCGCTGCCAACATGTCCTCGATGCCAACGGACATTCCGGGCACGAAATGGATTTAGTGGACGCCTCCG
The DNA here is from genome assembly GCA_902702965.1 of Spirometra erinaceieuropaei. NCBI lineage: Eukaryota > Metazoa > Platyhelminthes > Cestoda > Diphyllobothriidea > Diphyllobothriidae > Spirometra > Spirometra erinaceieuropaei. The sequence goes on from CACRXP010000100.1 coordinate 691,382, forward strand.
GATCAACTGGACCTCTCGGACCGCACCAACCGTCGTCCCTCCGCCCATCTCTTCCCGGTCCTCTCCGCCGCCAACTAAATCTGACTCTTCTTCCTAATTACCACTTTCATCCTCCTCCTCCTCCCTCCTTCTCCTCCTGTTCCTCCTCCTCCTCCTCCTTCTCCTCCTCCTCCTTCTCTTCCTCCTGCATTGCCTCAACGACGGCCGCTTAGGCGACTTTCACGCACGACAACACCACACACATCTCTACAACAATAACAGACATCACCCCCACAACCTCCGAATCCGGAGGTGAGGACCAAGACTACACCTACCCTCACTGCGACCGCACCTCTACCTTACGCATCGGCCTGGTCGGTCACTTGCGAATCCATTGCACAGAGGCTGGCGAACCGGTGCCTGGAGCACTAACCTACACTCACCGCACTCACCTCCACTGCCCACATTGCCCTCGCACTTTCAGGCATCACATGGGCCTATTCGGCCACATGCGAATCCCCGATGACCTGCGGTAGACAACCGCCGGTTACACCACACCATAACACCCTCCCTTACCACCACAACCACCACACCATACTTCAACACTCACTTACCGCAGGCACCCAATGGCCACCTCCCACGCAAGTGGAAAGTGTGCACCTCGACTCGGTCCCCATGCGGTTTCGGCTGCACGGGCGACTTGAGTCTGAGACTATCCCGACACGTCAAGCGTCGTGGATAGGTAGGCTGCTGACTGAGGTCCCCACTCGGTCCACGCATTTCGTCGCGTTGTGTGTGTGTGTGTGTGTGTTGTGTGGAGTGACGGACTGGTGGGCTGGGGACAGACTGAAATAGCACCTTCCACGGCCCTCTCACGCAAGTGAGAGACACGCCTTTCAACCCCCCTTGGGTGAAATCCTGGTGCGTGTGTATGGGGGGCCAGGTCGTGTACGTGGCGTGCGCAGTCATGGTCAGTAGACCATGACAGCCACCGCACCCATTTCCCACTCCAGTCTGCTGACCGGCTCGGACAGCGGCTGGGGTGTGGAAATGGGAAGGGAGAGTGAGGTCAACGACTCAGCGCATTTTCTTTGCTATGAACAATCTGACGCGCTTGAAGCTATCACGGTGCGCTAAAAGCCGTGGCTTGGAAGGTTGCCAACTGACGGGGTAACTTGGACCTCCTCCTTGACCGGTGGTGGTCTGAGAGTCAGGCTGCAATGGCTCCTTTTTAATGTGACATTTATGGCAATCCCACCACAGTGTGGGATCCAAGCCAGGCGTTGGCGGCACGCCTAGGTGCGGCTTCGGCCGTGCCAGCCTCCAATCTCTGTTGTGTTGGTCAAAATCCTGGTCATTTGTTGTGTGGACCAGGTGGTACGGAGTGGAGCGCCAAGGTGAGAATCCGTCCGAGCCATTCACCTGCGGCCTCCCTCGTCTCCGGTCTTCTTGACTCTGTCTTGACAGCGGGCCCGGGCGGGAGAGGAGGAGAGGGTGTAGGTGGATGCAGCGCAAGTCTACTGGCACGATAAACCCCTGCGCAAGTCTCCGTCCCTGCTCCCACCGCTGCTGCTGCAGGGCACTCGGTGGACATAATCGAAATCGATGGTCAAACTATCATGTAGTCGTAGCGGACTCACCGGGTTATTTTGCATCGCAGGGCACCTCAATCCCACTGTGAGCCGCTTCTGACGTTTCGCATGTTTGATCCTCCCTGTACAAAGCGAAGTGGTGCCTTTTCAAATGGAGCTGCTAGTGCACTACGTTCCTGGCCAAATATAACATATCCCCGAGGCATGGGTCTAATACACCTAATATTCTTTGGGGGACTATCAGCAGTGGCGATGGTTGAGGGATTTGGGCGTTCGCCTCGTGACGTGGAGGTTGGGAGATCGACCCCCACGCCGCACACACTATTCTTGTCCTGTGGGATTGTTGACTCGTGCACTTCTACACTGCCCATGTCTCTATGAGTCAGAGTCAAGGATGCAATCATGGTCAAAAGTTTGGCAACCGGAAACGGATACGATCAAAAAAGGTCTAATGCATTCACATGCCTAGAAAACTTTAAGCAACAGGGATTTAAAATTCTGCGATTTGGATTTGCAAACGGATTGTTTCTCGCATGGCCAATTATATGTTGCGCGCACTGGAGTCGGAAAACCAGACGATCTCTATATCTGCACAGACAATGCCACGGCAAAACAATATTTTATACCGACAAGCATCGTGAAATTAAACATATTAGGAATCTGCCCCTTCCTCGTTTATTTCTTTTTCATTTCATCAGACTGAGGCACAGTAACACATGGCTGGGTACAACTAGTTGTTCCATACAAATAATGAAACCATGTGCGCGATCGCCGTCGGTTACACCGATAACGAAGAAGATAATGGAGGAGAAACAGAAACAGGATAAAAGTATTTGCATTTTCAAGATCCCATTACATTCGCCGAATATAAGTAGTAAGGTAATAAATGTCGCAAACAAGTTCGGGATATTAGAACTTCTTTTGTGCGCTGACTGTTAACAGAATCGAGTGTGTGTCCCAAGAGGTTTCGTGGGTATATCCGCAGTAGGAAAAGACAGAAAGATAAAATGGCGTATATAGTGGATAACCTCGGAAACGTGTTAGTCAAAGCGCCATAGAAAGTACAATTGCTGTCTCAGTTTTTTCGATCGGCCTTCACAGTGGAGTCTTCTGAAGACAATCAGGACTTTGCAATGGACTATGACAGTCGGGAGTTTCAAACGGGCCAACGCACTGTCGTCATTGAAACCGTTGCCTTTTCCGTCGAAAAATTAAAACGTGTTCTCAGTCATTAAGCCAGACAAGTCTCCTTGACCCGACGGGATTCCTGGGCCTATACTTAAGGAACTACCAACGGACCTGGCAAAGCTTCTTTCAAGTCTATATCAGGTGTCAGTGAGAACAGGGAAGCCGCCATCGCAGTGGAAGACGGCCAAATTTGTTCCTTTACATAAGGGAGGTAATAAAATGACATCAGAAGCTTCAGGCCCTCTATCTTGACTTGCCTGTCATGCAAAACGATGAGAGTTCTAGTAAAGAGTGCTATGCAGCAATTTTGTAAAGAAGAAAAATATATCCTGCAGAATTTTTAGCACGGCTTCCTAAGAGGACGTTCCTGCCTCAACAAGCTGCTGACTTGTCTGGCGTTCTGGACAAGGGCTTTAGAAAAGGGCTTCGAGTTCGACGGCGTGTACATCGATTTGCGCAAAGCATTCGGTACTGTTCCGCCTTCTTCATAAATTGAGCGTCCTTGGAATTCGGGGAGACCTTCTGAACTGGATAAGGGAGTTTCTAGTTAGTCCGAAACAGCGTGTCGGTATCGGAAATGATGTTTGAGACTGGATGAACGTGACTAGTGGTGTGTCTCAACGCTCAGTTCTTGGAGCCTTACCGTCGTCCTTTATGTAAATGACAGTCTTCAAGAACTTGACTGCAGCAAAATAATGAATGTCAACGGTGCAAAGCTCTCGCTAGTCACTAAGGGCTCGAATGATTAGAGAACCCTTCAGGACAATCTGAACCGAGAAATGGCTTCTAGCTTTCAATGTGCAGAAGTGTGCCGTCCTTCATATGCATCCAACTAACTGTCATTCAAGTGATAGCACAAGGGGATATTACCTGAAAGGCATTACTCTTCCCGCAATATCTTCGCAGAGGGATCTCGGTGTCTGGATACAGAGCAACATAAAACCAGCATTGCAGCCTACTTGGGCTGCAAAAAACGCCATCAGAGTACTCCATGCGATCAAAAGGAGTTTGTGAATTTGGATAAGTGCCGTTTTGGGAGAGTTTACAACACCTTTGCTCGGCCTCATCAAGAATATGACATATAAGCTTTATGTCCATGGCTAACAAAGTATCAAACATGCCTCAAAAAGTGCGCCGGGCAAAAAGTTTGTAATCCAATCTTACATGGAAAGAGTTACCTGCCTTAATTTATTCCCCCTATGTTACAGGTAGCAAAGATGCGATATTATCCCTGTTTACGGGGTAATACATGGCCTTGATCATGGACTAAATCTTAAGGACCTGTTTCAGGGACATCTCTCGACATCATTCGTGGCCACTCGATGAAGCAGCGCACCAAAATGTCCAGTCTGAACCTTCGCTCTAGATTTTTTGCACAAAGGGAAGTGGAGAAATGGGCTGATCTCCTCAATCAGTGGTGGGATAGGGAGTCTTGCAGTGCTTTAAGAAACGTTTGGGTGATTATCTGTGTCCCCTGTTTTCCCTCGACAGTCTGAACGTGAGCTAAATACCTCCTTAATCACGGAAAGTTAGTTTTTTTAAACAGTGCAACTTAAATCATGCAAGTGCTATTTTGATAGCAACAATATTTATTATTCGTGTGCAGTTGTACGTAACATACGGGCATGTTATTAATAGGGTTTCCGAAAGCTTTGCCTATCATTCATACCAAACAGACTGAAATAAACTGAACAGCGACAACACAATCCACTTCATTAATACAGTCGTTGATGTATACAGTGAAAAGAGTTGAGCCGAAGAACGGAGCCTTAGGGAACATCACTTTCAACCGCAACCTTCGTCGATTGCAGGTCACTGACGCGGAAATGTTTAGAGCGGTCGATTACAAAACTGTGAGTCACTTCACGGGACTGCCCACAACGCATGCTCGGCTCAGTTCTTTGATACTTACAGGATACTTCGTGTAATGGACAAGAGAGTGCCGCATATTATAATCAGTGTCGCGCTATTTGCACTCCTGAGCGTTCGCGAGAACTTGTTCGATCACATGTTCGTTCTACGACGCGACCCGCGATATTTCCGCACGGTGGCGCAGACTCGAGGGAAACGGTCATATTATGAATCCGTCTGTGCGCCCACATTGTGATGCTGAATAGAAGTTTCCGCTTCCTGAAGGATTCAAGGCAGACGAAGGGAACAACGACCCAAAAAAAACTACCCTCGTAGAGGTTTTCCGTTATCTTTTAACCAAAACCACATGTCGCTCCCTAACCTAGAGCGCTGCTTCATTTCCACTGGATTTTAATTGTTTTTTGTGTGATGTGCACGCGTAATTATTTGATGTTCGCTTCGGTACGTTAACGTTCTCTGGCTGTTTGGTATTTGTGCCTTATATGAGTGCGTTTTTGCACTTGTTATCATTTTTAAGACATTCTGTCTAGTGAATAAGGCTTTCGCCCCTGTGATAATGTGGATGTTGTCTGTGCATTACTGCACAGATATTAGAGCTTCCGTTATCTACCCTTATTTTCCAGAAAACGTGGGGTTCCTGAATACTTTATAAGCTCCAAATGAAGGAGACCGTGGCTCCCGCATAGCGCCCCTGGCAGTCCCGCGTATGAGGGGGCCATGTGCTGGCAGGGTTTACTTAGTGTTTCGTTGAAATATTTCCAGTTGCTTACTTAATTCCCGGTTTTATTTTTCGTTGCCCTTTTCCCTATTTTATGCCCCTTGCGACTTTAATTTTACTTTTCTCCTTCTCGATAGCACAAGTTCCCCTAGCCAACTTATCACTACTTTCTCTATTTCCCTATCCTGATCTCCATCTGATACTTAAGCCCTAAATTGGACTTTAAACCCCTCTCAGGTTCTCACTAAAAGGAACACTATTACTTTGGTCTCAGTGGGCTTAAAATAAAATTCGGAGATCCAGAATTTGTTACCATTAGTGCCTCCATAAGACTATGATTATGAGATTACAAATTCGCCTTTACGACAGTTAAATACGAAACTCTAGTGTTGTTTCCTCAATTATCTCATGTAAAACGGGCTTGTAGACAGTTTCTTCCTTATCTTCCGTTCCATCTGTTTTCGTCTATTTCCTGGGTTACCTGTCTTTGCACATATTAGTTTAGCGCGCTTTCTGTTTTTCTAGCCAGTGAGCGGATCATTCAGAAGTGTTGAACGCGGTGCCAGCTGCTTGACTGCGGCCTATCCAATTTACTACTCGTCAGTCATTCCGGTCAAGAGGGATGTCAAGTATAGCTACCAGACGTGTTCAGAAAGAGTTACTTGAATTTCAGAAAGGCACTGATGTGAGTGACGCATGATTTTTGATGTACAATTAGGCTTTCGAAAATCCAATTGAAATTCGGCCCATCTCTGATAATATAATGAAACTCGAAGGCACAATTTCCGGACCTCCCGATACGCCTTACGAAGGCGCACGTTATACTCTCGAGATTCTTATTCCGGACAATTACCCCTTTGCCCCACCAAAGGTACGTTTTTATGGTCTCATCATTCTGTAGGTAAAATTCTTGACAAAAATCTGGCATCCCAACATCAGCAGCGCAACCGGTGTTATCTGCTTGGACATCCTGAAGGATCAATGGTACGCATTACTTAGTTCTATGGTCTGTTTGTCACTTTTCTGTCCCCGCTGTGTGTCACGACGAGTTTAGCTTTTGTCATCCCTGTTGTCGACAGCAGGGATCTTCAGTTGTTTCAATTTAATTGGTACTTTTATCCATACAGGCATCCCCTCAAAATTTGAGAGCCACAGAAGTCTCAGCCTCGTTTCAGTTTTTCCTGTACTTTCTACTTCTCTAGCGCCTCAGATTAGGTCTCTCCTTTATCAATTTTTGTTGGCGACGTCGCTAACGGTAAAAAAAACTTGTCTCAGTGGCGAAGGCTGTCAGACCTTACCTTTCTTCCAAGTTTCTTGTGCTTGGTGACTGATTTTTCAGATTGCCACTCCGACCTTTCCATTCTTCGCGATAAAGCGTTTTAACCTTTGTAAGTGCATAAGTAAGGTAACCCAGAACGACTACTTTTGATTTGTATGCGTTCACGCACCTCGATCGCTGGCTAAGACTATCTAAGATTCCAAGGCCAGTCAGCCGCTTCCAGACAAATAAGACATCAGACAGAGTCACGGGTGTATGCTCTTACAGTTGTGGGTGGGAATTCCCATTGATATCATTTCGGTTTCGTCGGTACACCCTGTCCTTTAGGCCATATCAGCAAACTTGTCCTCATTGTCGTAGTGTCATAACCACCTATTAATGGGTATTTTTTTCAAACTTGCATTATTCACCGTTTTCGTTTGTGGAAAACTCGGTGAGGTACGAACCCACGACAACAAGTGTGGGACTTGAGTACAGCCAACGCTCTAACCACCTGAGCAACGAGCCCCCAGCAGAGAGCCGCGAGTTAAATCAAACTTGAGTCAAGTTGCCCGCTCAACCTACTGCAACGCATGACACAATAAGCCGACTGCCCAAGCAGCGTTTCCTAAGCAATCAATTCGGATGTCTGCTAGGCTCATCCAACCAAAAGATGCTTTCTGGCACATGTGAATAATCCATATGATGCACTTGTGAAAAACTCGACGGCTCTTGGGGTCCGAACCCACGACAGCATGCGCAAAGTATACGCACACCCGACCCACCTGCTTGGGTAGTCAGCTTACTGCATCAGAGTTAGTGGATTCCATACGTTACAGTAGGTTGGGCGGGTAATTTGGTTTAGATTTCGGCACTTCGTCGGGTCATCGTAGTTAGGACGTCGGTTTTACTCAAGCCTTGCACTTGATGTAGTGGGTTTGAACCATACCGAAGCTGCCGAATTTTTAGCAATTGGGACGGATGAGAATTATGTTGCATCTGCATGTCGCACTTTACCAGGTTACAGCAACACTGACGCACCTCTTCTACCTTTTTCATTTGAAAAAGACTCCTTCTAAGCCACATCGTTTTACCACGTTCATAATACTTTCTAGGATGGAGGTCTAAAACACCCAAGCTATACTCTTACCGTCCCCATTGACTGACATGGTTTGTTAAAAGGCCTTAGTGCCATGCTTTAAAGAAGTGTTAATCGGCCACGTAGACACCACTGATGTTGCATACTTTCCGGAGGGCCGACAAAGACGATCAACTGTCTAAGTCTGAACGACGGTTTTTTCCATGTTTGTTCTTGCCAAATTGCGACTGTTTACTTCAATAAGTTCGTTCCAATTTAAAAGCCGTTAGGGCAGGTGGTCAGCGGGTTCGGCAATCATATTTATATTTGTGTCGGCTTTCTACATGTCAGGGTTTAACTCTCCTAACGGACCATGCTCTGGATGCGCTAAATCAAAACAGAGTCGAACCTAAGGCACAGCACGCGTTAGCCATACGGAGCAGTCTTCACATCCCCACGACACGTTGCACATGCATTGGAACGTGGTGGCACGCCTGGGCGCGGTCTCCACGCCGCACCAGCCACTTGAACCAACCCCAGCATCAGATGACTGACGGGCTCGGGCAGTGGACCAGTGCATGAGAGCGGGAAGAGAAGGCGAGGTGGAAATTGCGAAATCCATTCTCACTGTATTTCAGTGTATTCCTCATCATGAAAAATTGACACGCTTGAGCCGTTTACACTGCGCTAGTCGCCGTGGCGTGCAAGGCTGCCCACTGACGGTGTAACTCGGCCCTCTCAAGATGGAGAGTCAGGCTCAATGGCTCCTTAGTGTTTCCTCTTTGGCACTCCCACTAAGCCGGGTTCCGGACCGCCCTCTTTTCTGCGAAAAGCGGGTTCATTGTGTGAAGACCAGGTCGCATGTGGCACGCATAAATGGGTTGTTTGGATTTTTCAGCAACTGCGCCCGGTCTCGCCTCCGGTCATCCTGACTGTGCCCTGCCACCGGGCCCAGGTGGAGTGCGACAAACGCTGCGTGAATTTGCTATCACAGAGTTAATTCATGCACAAGTCACCGTCTCCGCGCCTACCATTCTGTGAGACAAACAGTGGATATCGTCGTACGCGACGGTCGAACTATCGTCGCCAGGGAACTGGGATCGGGATCACTGAATCTAAGGTCGGGTAGCAATTCAACTCATAAAAGTGTCAGCAATGATGTCTTCTACGCTGATACCGCGATAGCACTCATGTCGACTCACTTCCTAGGCGAATTTAGCAAGTCAGCGTAGTGTGCTGCGTAGCCTTCTGCATTTTGCGGCCTAATGACACGGTGCCCGATTGTGGATTGCATGCACCGTTACGTTATATTATGATTCAAATCTGACATTATTTCCTCCAATGCGGATTGTGGGTTTTTAAATCCCAGTAAACGCATCCTATGCAATAAACTTTGAGCTAAAAAAAACTGTTGCTTAAATTTCTGTCATCCGGCTTCTTCCTTCTCTCGTACCGGCCATTTCTTATCATAGTTGCCAGCCCAGTTGTTCTCCAAAGCATTTTGTCTGGCCTCAGTACTTTCCGTTTGGGAGACCAGAATGGCAATTTGTGACTTGACTACCGTTAACAAGCACTCGGGACCCTCCGCCCCCCCACGTGACTTCTGTTTCCACTGTGCTCACACCACACAGCTTATTCTAATGGTTTTCGCGTACGGCCGCATGCCCTTGTTTAAGGGAAACGACGGTGTTTCATGCTCCTCCGAAAACTGAAAGTGCCCCTTGATCAGTGCAAACTTCGAGTGATTTCTACTAACACTGTTCAATGATATGTGTTAAGCTTACTACTCACATCAATTATGATTATATACTCTAAGGAATGCGTAGTCCACGACGTATATTTTACAGGATTACTATGCAGCTGTTTTTGCTGTTTTGCATACGCCTCATTCGGCCTTTTGTCATTCAACTGACCAGGTTATATCACTCATGCTGTATCTCTGAGACCATCACAACTTACGGAGACTCGGTTGCACGCTTCTTTACTGCTGACCGATCATTGTGGCAAGTCGACGTCAATGGCGATGGGGACTGTCATGCCTACCTTGTTACTAAGTGGAGATGAGCAAACGGCGTGTCCAAACACTCGGTTGTTGGCGATCTTCGGGCTTGCCACAGTTCAAAGCCGCTAACGATAGTTGCTTGCAGACTGAGGATAAATGTCTTTGGACATCTAACATTCTACAAGCGCCGGTTACTTTGCGTGAACCTGAAAATGTACCCCTTAGGACCGAAGAAGTTAAAAAATCATCCTCGTCTGTCGGAGTATAAGTAGCACTGCAAGAGCAAATCAGTTTATCCTTTTGTGTAGTAGTAAGACACGTCAACGCGCATTTTAGACGGCCTTTTCTGCAGATTTTCAACCCCTGGCTTCACTGACCGTATGACGAACACAGTCACTTATGAACCGTCTAACGTCACGAATGTCTACTAAAGTTGGTGTAGATCAGCGGAGAGGGGAAGTGCCATTCAATTAAGGGGTTTACTTTTTGATCGGAATAGTGCAGATCTGTCAAACCGGATAAGGAATAGAGACCATCCGCCACGGCGGCTCGAGCGAACCTTCTCAAACGCATTAAGCGTTGTTGATGCTCTTGCCTCATCTTGCATCTTCGTCTTTCCTGATTTCTATCACTAGCTCTAAGCATGATGCTGACACATTTGCACGGTCAGGGGTCGTTTGCCACAAATCGAAATTCCTCCGATACCCTACTGAATGATTAATCAGAAAGTAGAAGGGACCGGTCGTTTGCTTCCGGCGACAGCCTTTGTCCCGCCTATAAAAGCCAATTAAGTTCATGCGGTGGGCGTTTGTGGATGTCAGCAATTAAAGTTTTCTCTTCGGTCCCCTGCCTTCAAAACTGCCATCTCCTAATTTTCAAAGAAGCCTGTCAAGAGTCCAGGGGGTGACCTTAATCACAGCCTCGATCGACTATTCCTTTTGCTGTCTAGCTTGCGTCTTGCTGACTTACCGTTTAGTCACAGCGAAGCAGTTTCGCGAAAGACTTAACAAAATACATTAAATTTTCATTTCATTTGCCTTAAACAGGGCCGCCGCTATGTCGCTGCGCACGATGCTGCTCTCCATTCAGGCCCTCCTCGCTAGCCCGGAGCCGGATGATCCGCAGGACGCAGTGGTGGCCAGTCAATTCAAAAGCAACCGCGCCATTTTCAACCTAACCGCCCGTCATTGGGCCTCCGTGTATGCAAACGGCCCATCCAAGCAAAAGGATTGTGAAGAAAAGGTGGAGAAGTTGATTCAACTAGGTTTCTCTGAGGTGAGTTCTCTGGTCTGGTTTCCGAGTCCTCATTGCCGGTTTCAGTGCAATTTCCAGTCACTGCCGCTCCGATTTATCCATTTTGGATTCGCACACCATGACAGGTCGACTCGGTGGTCTTTTAACTTGGTTAATCGTCGAAACGCATAAAGCGCCAAGTCTGTGCTCCTCAAATGTACTGTCAAGTAGGAAAGATCGCGCACGTGGGTCGCCAATAGCGAAGGAACTTTAATTTCAAACTAATCACGAGTTTCAACGATAATTACTCCAAAGCGCAGACAAGATACCATCGTGAGAAATCCTATAACTAGAAAGGTAACAAATTAGATATTAATTTCTGGTTTAACACGTCAGATAGCTTGGCAGGAATGAGATGACAGATTCTCGATACGTTGACGTTTGACGAAAATGTGACGAAAATCGCGTTGGACCGCTAGACATAAATGAGGCAGACGATGCAAATACCGCAAAATTTCCTCAGTGAAGCGCTTCGCCACCGTGAACAGCCGTCAAGCCATGCTGTTAACTAAAGGAAATTAAGCGTCTACGGCTGCAGAAAGACTGCGGACAGCGCATCTTACGATCTTTTTATTATTCTTTAGTATAAGAAGACAGTTGTAGGCGTCAACAGATCGTCAAAATGATGGCTGGGGAGTAGAGACGGGAAGTGGACGTCGAATATAACGTACCAGTTTGTGAATTTTGCTTTACGGGGATTCAGTGTAAAGAAAAGAACTACTTGAGCGTAAAAGACAGACATGTCAGGGTAGAAATTGGTTGACATTTAATTGGGAAGAATACCAGGAAGCAGGGAGTTGAGAGCTGGTCGCAGCCTGTTACCACGCTAGATAGCTTTTCAGTCATTTCGCGTAACCCCTTTGCCTGAGGCTCATACTGTCCAGTCGTCTGAAACCAGATTAAGACGTGTCTTACCGAACAACAGTGGGGTGGGACGGTCTATTTGTGGAATTATTTTCGCCTATGCCTGGGTCCGATGTTGGGCGCCACCATCCATCCTCCCAGTGACGGCTATAGGTTCTGGAAGTATCCCGATCGGCAAAATATTGGACAACAAACAGCGATCGCAATGTCATAATACCGTTTGAACTGGCGACCCTTTTACAGGTGGCCGATTTTCCGAATCGGCGCCTAGCTACGCCCGGATGATATAACCGCTCTATTGTCCACGACTACCTACCAGCCAGACTCGAGGACCGGCTTAATTCACATCAAATGGCGGTTCTGCTGTTGGCCACCCGGGGATGCGCGGGCAGCCTCCAGTTAGGCTAGCAAGTATGCACTAACGCCGTAACATGACACTCACCCGAGGAACCAACGCCGACACGATACTGCGTTATCAAAAGGACTCCAGGGGGGGGGGCGTATTAGGAGTTTGGTTCGGTAGGCCTCTCTTCTAGCAGCTCTCATTTTCTAACTCGGACTGTCGCAGGGGCGTGAGCACGTATGGGTGACCGCTTTCTTTGTGAGTAACCATGAAAACATCGCAGTTAGGAGTTCCCGAGAGCTGGACACACATGTTAACATACTCATGAGGCCGCTTCTTGAATTCGGGACTGTATAAAAGATGAACTTTAGCGAGCACTGTTATCTTTCTGTGTATTTTTGAACCAAATATTCTTCATCAGGGATTTCTTTTCTTATGTCGGAAGTGCGTTCGCCGATCGGGTTACGGGACTTGATCTTTCACTTGTGCTTTGAAGCTCCGTTTGGAGCCCCGCACAGTTACTAGTACTATAGACAGAAGATCACAGAAGAAGACAAGAGGGATTGGGATGGCCATTTCTGGCTTGTTAGCCATCGTCAGCCAGCTTTACTCAATCCCAGGTTTGAGGACACTTGAGAGTCTTACCCGCGTTCTTTTGATTACAAACACTAAAGTCTAACGCCCCAACCATTGTGTCAGGGGCTCGTTTTCCCGTCGGTTGCGATCGGGTATATTAACTACGTCGGAAATGCGTTCGCCGGTCGGGCTACGGTACCTGCTAGTCCTGCCCTGCACGGCAAATAAGCCAAAAATTGACAGTGTCAACTACCCCTGCCTTTGTCGGTGATCTGCTTTTACTCTCCTATCCCATCATCTCATCACCCTCTAAGCATTCTGTGCCCAGCCGTACTGTAGTGCATGCGCTCTTTGGAGCCCCAGTACATTTAGTAATGGCACAAAAACGCCATCGGCCTGGAAAATGTGCGTGTTCATCGTTCTACGTGACCCCTTTACCTGCTTACCACAAGGAGTCTTGCCTGTGTAGGTTCAGGCCAAAGCTCTGCCCCTTGACCCTTATCGAAATTCTGCTAGTGCATGCATAGGGGTTATTTTGTGCGTTCTGTCGTGTGTCCTTAGCATCGCTACAAACATCTGTTGATCTAGTACCCAAGCGACGGCCATACGGCTATTCAATTAGTAGACACGGTGTGGCTATAGTCCTCTCGCGTTACTGGCTTGGGAACCAGTCAATGACGGGATGGCCTACGTGCGACTGAAGGGTCACTTCACGAACATCTCCATCGTCTCTGTGTACACACCAACTTCAGCTGTCGAACAGCGCGATAACGAGACGTTTTACTCGCAGTTGCAAGCGTTAGTGGAAAGACTCCCTCGCTGCGATCTGCTGATTGTTGCCGGGGATTGAAATGATCGGACTGGACCTGGCGACTCAACAAACAGTCATCTTCTTGGCCGCTTCGGGCTTGACTCCCGGTGTGGCAGTGGCGAGAGATCACTGAACTTTGCTGATCAGAACCGACTGCTTCTCACCAACATGTGTTTCAAGCTTCGCAAAAAACATTTAATGACCTGTTATTCAAACGACTGTCATACGGCTAGTCATATTGACTACATGCTAGTCAGCTCAAGATTCCACAGCTGGGTTCGCGATAGCAGATCAATGCGTGGTGCCAAAACTGGAAAACACCCGTGAGTTGGACCATGTTCTCGTTCGCACGCGCGTGGAAGTTCTTCTCTCGCTTGCATCCAAAATGCCACATGCAAGACCCCTTTATGTCTCAAAACTTCAACAACTGGGCACCCCCGATGCCCTGAGCACAAAAATCCGGTCTCGTTTTACGACCCGAGTCGATGGAGAGGACGGTGGCCAGTAGTCATAATTGAAATCAGCAGTCTGTGGGAACAGCTGATAAAATTCGCGGATTCACCCAGCGGCGCCACAGTGACTCGATCAACAGAAGAACCCGACAGTTTTCTTCCCGTAGGGTTTGATCCAGGTCCCGCAACAATGTTTCCTTCGACCAACTCCGGAAAATTACGACAAACTCAGCTGGGGGTGATTGGCAAATGTATTGGGCTGAAGCAGTGATCTCCAGGGGGAACGGGCCTCGAACGTTGGGAACACCCGAAAACTACGAAATTATTCGCCAGACTAGTATTAAGTCTTCAACACTAAGTGACTCTGTCCGCGATGTGAATGACGGCTTCATTGCCGACAACTCGGCCGGGGTCGATCGTTGGCGTGAGGGCGTCGAACACCCCAACTTCTACAATCAACTCATCACACTGGCTCTCTCCCTTTCCAGTCCCCCCTTCGGAGGGGCGAGGTCGCCGATGCAGTACAGACACCGCGCGATAGCCCAGCGACACTGCTGCCCTGGCTACATGGGGTGATCAAGCAAACGTGAAAAGGTAGTTCTTACTGACTGGAACTCGGGCATCCTTGTGCCTGTCTCCATGGATGGAGACAAGACAAAGTACGAGAATTACAGTGGCCTGAGCTTTATCCATGTTGTTGCGAAGGCTTTTGCTGTTGTCCTCGGGCTATTTCAAACTGTGCATGACTCTAGGACGAGGCCCACCCAAGCCGGATTCCGAGCTGGACGTGGATGTACGAACCAGATGTACAGTAAGACAAATTCTTGAACTCCGCCGTGGCTACCGGTAAGTGACGGCCGTCTGTTGTGTTGACTTCGCCGCTGCGTTCGATTCCATCCATCGTGGCTCCCCTGTGGCGGATAATGGGGCTAGATAGTGTGACCATGATCAAGGCTTACTATCATTTCAGCAATAATCTGCGTCAGCCGTTCGATATCCGATCCGGCGTTCAAAAAGGTTGTATCCTGTTGTTCATTCTGTTCAACTGAGGAAGTAATAACTGAAGATCTGGTGGCGACCGCACTTTCATTCTCCGTACACTAGCCCCAAACACAGAGGACCTGGTTATCCAGACGGCCGCTTGGGCGGACTAAATGGGAGCAGAGACTTGATTGGTTCAACACGAGAGTTCGACTGTCGGTTTCGACGATGTCCACCGTGTGCTCCACAGATAGGCAAAGCAGGGACGGTGACCTCTATCCTGGACAGGCTTTGCCAGCCAAGGCCAGATTCAGCCAGTCTGGGACCGCGCATAAACACACATTCAATTCGGTCGGTTGCATTTTCGACAGACTTAATGCTCAAAGTGGTGAATTCGAATAATGGATTATGAAAAGCCACAGATCTAAAAGTGGTAGTAGATGGCGGGTTTCTTCTGAATATCAACAATTTCGTGCTTCTGTTTACAGAGGCTGCAGTGGTGACAGCCCAGGAAAAGGAGACAAATGTGCTAGATGTCGGTTGCATGCACGACTGGCCGTTAGTATTCCCATCTTATTTCATATCGTTGACTAAGGCTATCTACACGGGACAACGTTCCCCTATTTGCCAGTATTACGGAGTCCTCCGAGTGTTCACTCCCGTTTGTGGAGCAAATTTTAGAACCTCGCCCACTATTTCTGCAGTCCATTTCCTTAGGGCTCTTCGAGCAGGGTAGGCTGCAGCGATGCTCTTGTGCCTCGTGAATTAATCAGTTTAATCAGCGGACGAAGCAAGCACACTGAGGCCTTCTGTTGCCTAGGTGCGCCGAGACCGTTTTTCTCGACTTTGGCAATTCTGTTTACGAGGTTTGGAATTTGTAAGAGTGCAAACTGACTCGCATCGCCCACTTGTGGCTGTACTTTTGCAAAAATCTTAATCCGCTGACACGCCCAGGGACGGCCTTTGTGTCTTGTTTGTCTCACTCGCACAAAGTCTGAATCAGGACTTGCGTTTCGCGGTCTTTTCTCTGAAGTGGGACGTTTTTTGATTTTCGTCGTCTCTCCCGATCACCGTTTACATATCCCTCTTACTGTGGAGAGGGGAGACGGTGAAGGCGATGTTTGTCTGCTTTTACTGGCATCTTTTGTGGCGTCAATCCTGTTCTTCTGTTTGTCGGTTGCTCTCCCATGCCTTCTGCCCTCAATGCAGTTTTTGCTTTTTTCGTTGTTTGGAACTAATTAAACTGTATTGTCCCCGGTAGCACAGGGGCTAAATCCCAGGACGAGTGACATGCTCACGCATGTGAAATCCGAGCCGCTTTTATTTTAGTCTGATACAGCTGGACTGCGGACTAAATAATGTACTTACTGGTACTTGGTACGACTGCGATCATGTCTGGTCTACCCTTTCTCGATGATGTCATAGACTGCACTTTTCCACGCGTGACGATCCGCGGCAGCGGATCTGGACAGCTGAACCCATTCTCTTCACCGACGAAGATACCGAGGGCCCGAGAACCACTTCCATGTAGTGACGCACCGTATCGAGCTGGACCTTGAGCTGACCCCCTCTTCAACGCCTCAAAGTGGGTACCGGTGCCGGATCAAGGGCAGCAACACTCAACTCGTGAGGTGGCCGACAAAGAACGTGTCCAAACCACCGCAATCATGTTTTTGAATGGCTTAAGGTATCCCTACGATGTCTGAGCGAGTGCGGACTGTCTCATTTGAGATGAAGTCGGAGGATGGTCCTCCAGCAGTTGTGGTCAGATACTTCCAGCTTTCGTTCATCTTCCACGTGCATAGCCCAGCATTCACAGCTGTACAGAAGGACTGACCGGACGATGGCGCGCTACACGCGAATCTTTGCGACAATGGACACGTCACGTCAGGTCCATAGGCACGTTTGAAGGTTTGAGAAAACCCGGCGAGCAGCATCGATTCAGGAGACAATGTCGTCCTTACTCTGTCCATTCGGCAGTAGCCTCGTCCCGAGGTATTTAAGACTGTCTACATCTTCAACTTGGCAACCATTTATGTCAAGAGTTGCATTCTCCTGGCCAAGGATGCAGTCTGAGGACACTTCGTTCTTCTCAGCGTTTATGGATAAACCGACGGATTTAGCGACATCGTTCACCCGTGACACCATGAACTGCAGATCACCAACGCTTAAAGCTCGTAAATCCACAGCATCACCAGCGTAGTCGAAATCAGTCAGTCAGTGGCTCGGCGCAAACTGAACACCGTAAACTTCGCGTATGGCGTTCCCGAGAATCCAGAGTGTGGGCCACGTGTAGACTGGCCATCTAGCTTCTTAGTCACCGCGTCCGCCCCCCCCCCCCTCTCCCCGGTCAGGGGGATGAGGAAGGAGAGAATGCGGTAGATGCTACACAAATAGCAAGTCACAGGTGCTTCGCCCACGTCGTGGGGACACGCGGTGGGCGTCTTCGCTCGCGACGGTCCAACTGTCGTTGGGAGAAGAGAGCGTCTTAGTCGCCAAGACAACCACTTCACCAGGCGGCCGGGGCAAATTACCTTTTCAGAGATCTTTTTCAGCATTCACATAAGCATGAAATGCCATGGGAAAAAAGGACATTGTAAGATCTTATTTTGCAGCTGCACCTGTCAGGATTAGGGGTTAGAGCTAGAGGTTAGGGATTAGCGTTAGCTTGTCTACTGTAGGTGCGGCTACGACATAAGATTCGATCACGGACATACTAAAACAGTGCCCGTTTTTCGTGACTAAAGCGAATCCACTCGACCTGTCCTGGTGCATGACTCATCTCAACATTGCGTCCCAGCTTTCTTCTACCTGAAGCACTTTTGAGGGTTCTCGAGTTCGGACGCATAGCGCGCCCGCATAGTTTTTATTTGCTCTCGAATTACCCCGTTTCCCCCGCGTGCCTTGTGCGGTGTTACGTGCTGGTGGCCTTCGGAACGTCTCCGCCCATTTGTCTAAACAGAGATTGGTAAACGCAAAATTGTAGTCTATTAGAAAGCCATTTCTCCAGGCGGACTTTGCTGTTCTTCATAAACAGAAAGTTGTCCGGATCACAGATACGGCAATTACAGTGAGTGACCGATCTCATGAAATGTTGGCTGAAATTCCAAAATGCGTTCCCTACTTGGATGAATTACTTAGGTGGGGTTGTAATATTGATTATCATGCGGCATAATCCTATAACATTTCTGACTCCAGGATGTCTGCTTTTAAATGCACCCCGTTTCGACCTGTAGAAACCACACTCGGCAAAAAATGACTACTTAAGTAGCATACATTTTGCACACTGGTTTTCGATGATCTTATAAATTCAAATATATTTTATAAAAGACGTGCACAAAAATATGCTTTTCTATACTCGTTCTGTAGTGAATCACGTTGTGTTAACATTTCATACCCGAAGAAAGTGTATATTTAGGTTTTGAAAAAGTTCCCCAATTCCAGAATAAGTTTAAGCCTGATCAGCCGTGGCATTAGCCTTTAGCGATTTCAGTCTACGAGGTGCAAGCTTTCCGCGTAAGGACAGTCATATATTCCTCTATGCCTTTAAGAAGATACCATAGAGGGCTCATCAAATCTAGCATTGGATGCGGACAATGTTGTACATTTATTGAGAAACATTGATAAACGGACAGGTACGATGATGTATGAATGAAAACCGTACGGTCTTAAAAAATCTCATATCAGAAACTTTTCAAAACCCAAGTATACACTTCGGGCATAAAATGTGAAGACAGTGTGATTCTCTACCGATCGAGTAAAAGAAATAATATTTTTGTGCATGTTTTTTTTAATAAAATTTGAATTTATAAGACCGTCGAAAATCAATGTGAAAACTGCATGCTACTTAAGTATTCATTTGTTATCGAGTGCGACTTTGGCAGGAGGTCGGAAAGAAGTGCATTCAAAAGCAGACATCCTGGAGAGTCCAACATATTAGAGGATTATGCCGTATGATAGTATCATGACCCCCCTTAAGTAATTCATCCTATTCGGAAACGCATTTCAGAATTTTGGCCAACATTTCATGAGATCAGTCATTCATTGTATATTAGCCTGACGTCTTTGAGTCGTAGACGCCATTTGTCCTCGACTAGTCCAATCGGAGCTCGCCGCACAGGCCACAGCCATTGGGTGTGAGCGATGTTTCCCTTAGTTCTTGTCTTCGAAGATGGGCGTCTCCATCCACGTCTACTGCCTATCAGTTTAAGGTTCCGGGATGGCCAACAGCATTCGACATGCAACGTCTCACAACCGTGCCTGGGCGATTTTAGCGCTGTATAGTCCGTGACTACTTATTGCTCAGACACGAGAGCCCGCTTACTTCTCATCCCGCCTTCACTGAAGGTCCCTCTAATGCTCACCGCCTCACGAGCGCTCCAGGTTGCCCACAACGAGCTCTTCTTCCGAGGGTTACAGTTCTTCGGACGTGAGCTGAGTAATTGCTTTGGATAATTTCCTGGTCTGGTTTCTGGGCCCACTCACTCTGGTGCCGCGGCTGTAAGACTGTTCCGCGAGCGTGGCGCGTACACTCCAACTTACCCTGTAGGTGAGGCTGACTGCCTGGTGGTCTCATCCGTTGAGGCTGCGGACAAAAACGCCTTAGTATTCATAGCATTGTGAAAAAGAGAAGCACTGTCTCCAGTCCCACTCGGGAACCGCAATTGCTTTCGCGTCCTTTTGATATCATGGCCAGTTCCGGTGAACTAGGCACTAGCCACCTCCACGCCTTCCCATCTCTGTTTTGGCTGGTTTATGGACCATGGTGGCTGAGAACGATAAGAATCCCTGAAAGAAGGATCTACCTGGAGAGCCACCGTTTAACTGGTTTCTTTGGGTGACCGCGTGCTTGTGGTGTCCGCGCCAAGCGCTCTGACTGGTCAGGGCCAAACGATGTCTCCGACCCTGAGAGCTCAGGCTAATACCATTGCCGCACCTGAGCTACTTTCTGTTCGACAACGGCAATGTCCGCCTGCATGACTGCCGAATGGAGAGACCTGACTTAAGGGCCTATCTAGCCAGTTGATTGCCTATAAAAAGTCATAGAATAAAGCAGCGTTATGACCTGTCGAGCGTTGTTTGTCGGCGCAGTCCTGAAACTGCAGGTCTAACAGGGCGCGCCAAACTACACAAGCCTCCTGTCTTCCGTAGGGGTTTCTACTAAAAGCTCCACAACCGATGAGACAAATAGAGGGGAAACACGTTGGTAGGATCCTAGAGGAAACTGAGAGAGATGCGCAGCCCTAAGACGGAACGGAGCCGCGTTTTGGTGCCCTCCCGCCCAGCCGACGAACTGTTTGCGAATTATTCGATGTCCCGTTTTGTCGGCTCCCAATGTGGATCTAGCTTTCCTTGGTTGATGATCCTGCCAACGTGAGATGTGTAATCAGCCCATCATAAATCAGCTTGGCAGTTCTTAAGGTTTAGGTCCAACCCACCTTTCATTGTCTTTCAGGAAGTCCTATCCCGTACGTCTAGGCCGTCTTACACCTGCGCCCTCCCCCCGCCTCCGGTCTTCTTGACTCCGTCTTGACACCGGGTCCAGGTGGGGAGTGGGGAAGAGAGAGTACGGTAGATTCTGCGCAAGTCACCGCGCCTGCTGAACCTTGTTGTGGAGCACACGGTGGACATCGTCGGGATCGACGGTCGAACTGTCACAGGCCATCTTAACCACATTTGCCATTTTTATTATGAATTACTTAACTGGTTAATTAATTCGAGTCCCGACAAATCCCCCCCCCCTTTACCACTCCTGCCGAACTTGATAGTTCGTTTGTCACTGCCTTGCGGGAGCACCGGCAACTTTAACCGGAACCAATTTATATTGGTTGAACGGTCATCGATAATGCCTGCCTCCAGCTAATTGTGGCTTTGGTAACGTGTGGAATTTTTGCGGTTGGTATGGGGTGGGTTCGATCATAGTCGTAAATGTGAGTGGACGGTCAATGCAGGCCCATGTGTTTGTACCGTTACTTTTGTAAGGCAGGAAAAGGTGGACTACGGGTGATTTAAATGCAGAGTATTTAAAATCACGCGACCCTGATTGCTAACAGAAATGCGCGATAACTCTAGCTGAAATCACAGATGTCCGTCTGAGGTAGGGGCTGGAACGTAAGCCAGAAATGACCACCCCGGTGTCTCTTGTCTCCGTCAATACTGCCTCCAAGTAAACTCGATCTCTACAGACCGTCCGATCACTGACCGTTGGCTCTTGGAATCCACCCCGGACTGGACCGTGAGTGGGACCGTAATCTAGCGTGAGAGAGCCAGTTCGTGCAAATTCTCATTTGGTTGGCCGATAAAGACTGCGGATTTTATGGCACGCGCAAGACTCGTGTATACTACGATTGCATTTTCAGTGTCAGCACGCGGGAATTGAACATTGTTTTGTCTTTTCTGTCTCCTTAGACCGAAGCCCGGGCAGCCCTCTCAATGAAGAACTGGGACATACCAATGGCAGCCGAGCATCTACTCAAGTGATAGCCCACCTGGCATAGCAGACGCACAGTTACTTTTTCCCGCCTCCCTCGCCCCTTTCCTCTCCGCATTTTGCCCACATTCAGCTCCCCACCACAGGGTTGGATGCCATCTGGGGGACGGATCTCAATGCCGTCTGGTCCGACCTCCGCAGCTTCAGCTCCTGACGTGTCCCCTGCTCACACTTCCCTCCGTTCCTTCACCTCCACACGCCTACACTCTGCTGCCACAGACCCCCACTGTCCGCAGAGTTACGTTATACCTTATGTACAGTTCAAATGTTGCGTGTTTTACCCGCGACCTGCTTGCGTCTATTTTTGAATGTTACTGGATCCTGCTTTGCCGGAGTTGTGTCGGATGGGATGTGGGAAGTGGGAATGCAGTTCGACCCTCTGACGCGGCCCACACGGTATGGCAGGCTCACGATGGCCGAGTCGTCGTTCTATGATTGTTTTGACCAGGGGAGATAGGTGCGCATTAATAATAATAATAATAATAATAATGATGATGATGATGATGATGATGATGATGATGATGATGATGATGATGATGATGATGATGATGATGATGATGATGATGATGATGATGATGATGATGATGATGATGATGATGATGATGCTTAACTATACCTATCGTGTCCACAAGAATCTTACAACTGTTCTATATGCGGTCTGGCGTTCGGCGAGGTGCATCCTCTCGTCCAGCCTGATTAGCTATTTCGGTGGTCTGGATCTCGTGAACTCGCCACAGCCTTTGGTGATGTCAAATTTGCTCCAGGGTACCGGCCAGCTGGTCTCGACTACGGATATCGTCCCGTCGCCATCAATGATTAGGAGGCTAAGGAGTTGCAAATCACATCGGTGAAGTTGCTGCCCAGCAGACAGTGGGGATGGCGTAGCTGTCTGGAGGATATCGCAGATTTCTTGCAAGACTGAAGGTACCCTTGGGGGCCTATCACCGTATGTCAGTCGCCGAAAGCATCCGTTTGTACTGGGCGGTCAGTCTTGTGGTCCGCAGTTTTACTCCGGACGTAAAAGGCTATCGACAGTTGGAAGCTGTCCACTATTATTTTCTGAGAATAACATCCCGAACAGAGTACTGTAGATATGCTATCTCATGAGGTGTTGACCGAGATTCTGAAATGTGTTTTAAATTCGAAACGATTACTTGAGTAGAATTATCATATCAATTATCGTGTCGCATGGTGGCACGGTATTCCAGTCACTTCGGGATGCCGACATTCGAATGTTCTTTTTACCGATCGCTTGCGTAATCTGTATTCCGTTTAAAAATGGCTACATAAGGGGCATGAGCTGCCCCCGTCGATCTTGACACCCCGTATAGATTCAAATATACATATATATGTATTTATTTATGGAAAACATGCACTAAATATGCTTTCTTCCACT
Source organism: Spirometra erinaceieuropaei (assembly GCA_902702965.1). Classification (NCBI taxonomy): domain Eukaryota; kingdom Metazoa; phylum Platyhelminthes; class Cestoda; order Diphyllobothriidea; family Diphyllobothriidae; genus Spirometra; species Spirometra erinaceieuropaei. The sequence goes on from CACRXP010000100.1 coordinate 714,275, forward strand.
TCTTTGATGTCGAATTACATCTTAAAATTTTATACTTGAAGAGAGAGTGGCTTTCGGTTTTAAAGAACTTAGTTCCCGAAGATTTTGAAGCCGACCAGCCGTTACAGTTGCATTCAGGGTTTCCCAACTACGAGCTGTACACTTTCGTGAAAGGAAAATCATACATTTCTATGTCCTATTATGAAGGAGGCATATAGGGTTCATAAAATTTCGCCATGAATGTGGACCACGTCCACTTTGAGCAGCATTAATGAATGTACTGACGCGATGGTGTACGGTTAGACATTTCACGGTCCTCAGGAACCCCATAATTAGAAGGTTTTAAAACTGTGAGATGCTCTTCAAGTGCAAAATCTGAAGATGGCGTAATTTTCTACCAAATGAGTAAGGGGAAGAACATTTCCTTGTAGTTTTTCATGGGTTATATTTGGACTTATAAGGGCACTAAAGATCAACATGAAAAATGCACACTACTTGAGCAGTCATGTTTGCTAGATGCAGTTTAAGCAGGCGGTTGATAGGGAGCTCCTTCGAAAGCCGGCATCCTGATGTGACTGGAGCATTCTGGTATTATGCGAAACAATAATCAACATGCCAACCCTACTTAAGTAATCTTTTTGAATTGAAACGCATTTCATAATTGTGGTTAACATTTCATAAGATAGCACGTCTACAGTAGATATGCCATCTCGTGAAGTGTTAACCGAACTTCGAGAAGTTTACCTAAGTAGTGTTGCAATATTAATTATCGTACAGCATAATCTCAAAGCATCTCAGTCACGTCAGGATGGCGGCTTTTGAACGCACTTTTCTTCGGCCGCCTGCATAAACTACAGCGTAGAAATGGCTACTTAAACAGTATGAATCTTTCCTGTGGACTTTTAATACTATAAAGTCAAGAACTTTATAGGGATTTGCGTCTTCAAATTCTGCACTTGAAAGAAAAGTATTATTCGGTTCTAAAAAAACTTTTTTCAGTTCCTGAATAACCTTGAACCCTACCTGCCATTACAGATACGTTCAGAGTTGCCAAGCTATATAGAAACTACACTTTCTGCTTAAGAAAAGCGTACGTGCGTATGCACCATTAAGATTTCATAAGGTGCTGTAGCGGCTGTGGACTGCGCTGTCTATAAGCAGCGTTAATACACGTGTTGGGGACATCCTGTATGACTGAACACTTAACGGTCTTCAAAAATCTTATCATTGGAAACTTTTTAAGACCGAAAGATACTCTTAAAGCATAAAATCTGAAAACGGCGCAATTTCCCATCAAATGAGTACAAGAAAGGATATTTTTGAGCATGTTTTCTATGATATATATTCGAGCCTCTAAGGGCGCTGGAAATTGATTCGACAAAGGAACACGGTTTGCGTAGTCATTTTTTGCAGAATGTAGTTTTTTCAGGGAGAAGTTTGTTCAAGAGCCTGTATCCTGACGTCTGCCAGTGGTTTTCACGCGCAAGTTTGCTGATTCCTGGCCCTTTGTAAATGCACTTCTCAGCGGGTCTTGAAGGTCAGCACTGCTGGAGACGTCTGAGTGTAAGATCCTAGAACTTTGCACGGTCGTCATTGGTGGGCTGGTAATGGTACCCTGGCGGCGCGCCGTCTGACGTGAGAAGCAGTTCTGACAACGCTCCAAACTCCCGTGCCACTGCGGTCTTGTTACCATTGTCTTGCCATCGGAGCCTGATTGGTGAGGAAGGAGAAAACGCGGTAGATGTCGAGCAAGGCTGCCCCACTCGACAGTTCGACCGTTGTTGCGGACGATGTCCACCGTGTGCCCCACAGCAGGATGAGAGCAGAGAGACGGTGACTGGCGCGTGAGTTAGTTTATAGTGTTAGTAGACTTGCGCATCATTCACTGCACTCCTTCGTCCCCCACCTGGGCCGAGTGCTAAAACATAGTCAAGAATACCGGAAATGTGAGATGTCGCAGGTGGCTGGCACGACCGGAGCAGCCCCTATGCCTGCCGCCACACCTGGCTCGTATACCATTGAGCCGAACGGAGTGTCATAGAGGCAACATTGAGAAAGAGCAATTGCCGCCTGACTCTCAGACCACCTGTCAGCCACTCCACACTAACACAAAACACTGGGCCGACTGCGAGGTCCGATTTATCCCGTCATTTAGCAACCTTCCAAGTCACGGCTTTTAGCGCACCGTGATGGCTCCAAGCGCATCAGATTGTTGATAGTGAGGAAGATGTGTTGGGCCGTCTACCTTACTCTCCCTTCCCATTCTCAGGTCACCCGTGGCACGCGTAGACGAACTGCGTCCGAGTCCACCTTCGGTCCTTATAACATTGTTCCACAATCACAGCTAAGTGGGTGATGGGAAGGAGAAAGTGGGATAAATGCCGCGCAAGTCCGCCCCACTATATGCCAGTTCATGAACGAATTACCATGTGACTGCCAGCATAAATCCCACTGTCTGGCCAGCCTCATCTGTTCTGGCTTGGCCGACTCTGATGTCCTCGTGGAAATGCGCTGTGGAACGTAAATCGAATTGTCGCAGAAGCCTAAGCCGATAGTGAGACCCTGGTTACCAAGACCTTCATGCCCGGTCGAGAATGGAAATAGATGGGCGCCAGTTGGGAAATTGTATATTCAATTCAGAACAACTGGAGGGAGGAGTGGAAGGAGTCGTCAGCCAGAAGAAAGTGCCTCAGGCGCCGGGAGAGCGGCATCCTTAGTGCCCGTCTGGAAATGTATCAAAGTGTCTTAAGCCAGAGCACGTCTGACTACGCCCTGAAACCCGAGTGGACAAACGCCAAACAGCCCCGATACTCAAGAGAGGCCCGGCGTTGCGGTAGGCGTTCAGAGTAGGGCCACTACAAGAGACGGCAGCCAACAATTGATGAACCCGACCTCATCGAAGCGCAACCACCTGATGCGACTGAACCCACATGTCGCCATTTTTTCAGAAGCTAAGTTCATTAGCTACCAGCCAACATATTGAGTTCTGACGCCAGAGGCATGCTTGCCGGGACTGACACCATCTGGCCGGAGCCCACGGTCGTCTGTTGATTGGGAATCTAGGCAAATCTGGTAGTCTGGATGCCTACCGCACACAAAGGCTGCATAGGTCCTATTCCAAGCACCTGCTGCAATATTGCGCCTCTCACGCATACTTTCATTCGCTTCTTACGGCTATCCAAGCAGACCAATCACTTCAAGGTCGACGCAGACATGAGATGCTCCGACACATGTCCCGCTGCCAACCAGGATGTCTAATTTCCTGGCTTCAGCAGTGTGTCCTCATCCGGTTGCCAGCTTGTCCCAATTTGTTCTTCAATCATTTTATACAGAATACAATAATCTGTCTGCTGGCGTTCAAATTCTCTCCCTTCCATGGATGACGGAGCCTCAAGGTCATAGTGACAAGGGTCCCTATGACCTAAGTCTGGTCCTAGCAAAAGCGGTAAAACGGCCAATGTCCCTGTCCTTCAGGCCGTCAAAACCTCGCATACTGCTGACCTCGTTACCTTATATCAATCCCTCAACATTGGTCTCCAGCGTCTCTTCGCGTGGGCCTCAGACGGATGAATTGACATTTGTTTAAACTGAGGTTGAGAAGCCATTCATCACACCATTGCTGCAGTTGGCCGAAGTTGTTTTTCAGTTTAGCGCGTCCTCTGGTTTTTCAAGTGAACCCCACATCTTCAGATCATAGGGGAACATTACCATATCGCAGGTCAGACAGTCTGGGCAACCGCTCACATATACCAAGAACAGAATGGGACCGAGGACGCTCCCCTGCGGAACCCCACAGTGAACGGTTTCCCACTGAAGTCGGCCTGTGAGGAAGTCTGTCAAGTACTTAAGTAGGTTGACAGGCACACATATTCAGCTCAGGTTAAATATGAGCCGTTTGTGTGTGGGGCCATGTCAATGCCTTGCTTAAGTCAATGTATACTGTATCTACTGACAAACCCATCTCTAAGGAGGTCGTCCAGCTGTCCATTGATGTGGGGAGCTTAGTGAGACAGGATCGACTACATCTGAATCCATGATAATGCTCACTAAGCAACTAGTTCTTTTCAATAAGTCTCATCAGTTCCTTGGTTATCATTTTCTTCATGAGTTTGCAGCAAATACTAGTGAGACTCACTGGCCTGAAGCCATTTACCGAAAGGGCCAACTTCCAAGAATAGCTTCTTTAACTGAATGGGGGGTCTAGCAGATGGCTCCTGCTCTTCAGTCTGGACAAATGCAGTATGCTCCACTTCGGAAATCGAGATTATGTTCATAATAAACCGCCCTATTGTCTGTCCAGATTGCCACTCTGAGAAGCAGTAACATAAAAAAGATCTCGGAGTTCGGATTACAGCCACCCTAAGGTCTTCTAAACAATGTTGCATGGCGACTAAGGCCGCAACTTCAATGCTCTATGCCATCAAGCGGACATTCACAGTTTTCGGTGAAAAATGCTTCGCCACAATCTTCGGCACGTTTTTAGGGCCGCATCTTGAATATGCAATTCAAGCTTGGAGACCCTGGACACAGCGAAGTCATTATCTTCTTGAAAGGGCACAGGGGCTAGCCACAGAATTAGTAAGAGTTGAAGGTGCAATGTCATACGATATCCATCTAAAAAACCCTAAACCTCATCCTCTGAGTAACAGGCAATTGCGCTGAGACTTGATACAGACTTTGAGTATTGTGCTTGGTTTGGACTGTGACCTCCGGTTTGGAGACCTTTTCCAACTCACCACTGCAGCCAACCTCCAGGGACATCACTTCAAGTTACTTGTGCGTCAAGGAGAAATAGACGCGAGAATACATTCTTTCGTCGACCATGTCGTGGAACAGCGGAATAACCTGGTAGATGCGGTTGTAGGGTCTCAGTCTGTGGAGGTATTCAAGCATCGATTTGACAGACACGTTCTGCAGCAATTACCGTGAGGCTATTTCTCTCGAATTCACTGACTGACTGACACTGACTTGTCCGGTTCCCTTTCTACGTTATCTTTTAAGCTGCACTTATTTATCGTGAGAACCGCAAATTAAATTTTTGGGTTCTGTTAACTCTCCCTGAGCTTTCTTATTAAAAATTTCTACAATGCTAGATCGGGGTCGACGCTCTCTCCCCAAAAGTACGTTCCGCTTGAACTATGCATATATTTTTTTTACTACAAATATTACTTGCGAAATGCAAAAATTCTAGCGATGGTAGTAATTCCTGCTAATTTTGAGCTTGCTTTTGTCACGTATTACTAGGAGATTCCTAGGCGCTTGGTAGTCAAATCATTGTCATTTTAATCTCCCAACGGAGGTATATCCCAATAATCAGATATATACGATCTTGAGCTGGAGTTAAGTTAGGTCAGTTTTCGTCATTGACATGTACGTGTCTGTTTCATTCCGGGCAACTTTACTAATGTGTGTATTATTCAGTCCAATTAACACTCTAAGTCACATGAGCCAGGAGCAAACCGAGGTAATGGTATCACCGCTGCAAAAATAGTACCCAAAATTAGAACAGCTCAGATCGAACCGCTTTGCTTTGGACTAAAATTTTCCCGACATACGTATGGGTGGTGTTCATTAGAAGCTGAGGGACCAACCGCGGATTTGGATCAAGGTCTATGCAGCGATTTTGAACTAAATAGCCTAATCGTCAGACGCCTACTCGATCTACCGGAGTTTGTGCCTACCACAAGCTTGCGCAACGTTGCAAACATACTGTCGTCAGACAGACTCGCCGCTGAGCCTCTCAAAGTACTCACTTCTTTCTCTTCATAGGCTTTGGTAGGTTTTGGTTTCACAATTCATGGAGTTCGACACAAATCCTTGTAGACATCGTGTAAAAAGGTCAACAGATGACACTCTTGAACAATTAAGGGCAAATAGGAATAATAAAATAATCATGGACGAATGCATCACAAGAAAAGCACAGTCACAAATGTTGACAGAATAAAATCTTGATTTTACTAGACTGAAATTTAGGCGGAGGTGAAAAAAGCTTGCGGCTGGTACGGGTTGTTTTTTTTTTCTTCACTGAGTTGGACATGGTATGCATCTACTGTCGTCCGGAATCCTCGTAATTCTAGTTCAGAATAAACTTCCCAGCTTATCTAAGTGTTTTAGTTTTGCATTCCCCGAATGATACTATCCCGTTTCGTCTGAGCATATATGTAATACTGACAATTTTCAAACCAGAACTTTTTTATCGCGTATAAAAAGGCGGGCTATTTTCAGTCTACTCTCATGTATCTTCCGGTCAATTCTGATAGATTCAGAAACCCTTAAATGTGCTACTTTAGGCGTCCTTTCCAAGGAAACTGCCAAACGTCAACTGATCGTGGCCGAATATGTGCGTCTCTAGGTTTCATGCTACCAAATTCTCTTGTTACGACTTTGGTCCACAACATATTTAAACGAATAATAATAAAACGAGAACATAATTCTGCATTTGCGTATCCTACATGATTTGAACCACCTGTTCACTTCCAAGGTCGGCGGCTTTCAGAAAGATATCTCATCATATTTTCGTGGATAAGAGACTGCCTCATGAAGCAGAAATCTTCCTACTTTTGACTGATACTCCGTTGTTAGCTATTTACTCCCTACATAAGGCTAGAGTAGCTATTGATCGCTTATTTTCAGTGTGTGTTTAGAGCCTGCCCCTTATATTGAATGTTTATCCCCACTTATAACCCTTGGGCTATTTTTGATTATGCCCCTGTTATGTCCACCATCATGCCCCCCTTTTGAAACCGCTGCAGTGTAATGGATAGTCTGCTCATCAGCGACGCCGAACGCTTCTTTATCATACAAGGCACAGAGGTTAGTGATCTGGCTTCCTGGTCACATTTGTTTGTTCTAACAGCTTGGTTGCCGACTAGATGGCCGCAGTGGGAAGGACTATCGGCCTGTTGAAGTAATGACAGGCATTCTCAATCACTCCGCCGGCTCAGCGAGAGTCAAATTAGTAGGTATTCCTGTCCTAAATGATGTATCCTTCATTCAGGGTGGTACTTCTGTTGTATCCTGTGTGACAATCGAAATCGGATCCCCTTCCTTTGACTGTCCTAATCAAGGGCGACTTATGATTGATGTAGAATGGTAAGATTTCTTTGTCGCGTGTGTCGTCTGACTTATTTTAGTTCTCCCACAGCGACTCCAAAGTTTTCAGGCAAAAGTGGGAGTGAAATAGCAGATTCGCTGAAGGCAACACTATCCTCGGCATTCACTTCTGACTGCGTTCCTCTTGACTTGCTTTGCATTCAGCCTGGAAAACAGTGTTGGGTACTCTACGTTGATCTTCTGGTAAATGCTTTTTACCCTTCATACATTTTCTACGTTTAGTTGTTAGAAAGTGATGGAAATTTATTAGATGCTGCCTCACTTGCCGTCGTCGCTGCCCTTAGAACGCTCAAGTATTCGTTTCCTGCACGTCTCTAACATATTGCGGGTTAGGTTGCCTTCATCGCTATCCCGTAAAATCCCCAATGGAAACCTATCTACGGAGGACGTTCCCCTCTTTGTGACTGTACATAAGGTACGCTTTCTAACTTGAAGCATCTTTTCTTCACCTTGCATATTTCAGCTATTTTTGCTTCTATTTACTTGAAGTATAGTGTTTTTGGAACCAACATTAATCGCGATTTCCACGACGAGTTTTCTTCTGAAAACTTGTTTGATTTGGTCACGCATCTCATCCTTTCGTGCAGAGAAGCATCGTGCAACTCATTTACCCCTTGATATTCTAGTTTGCACTTTATTATTTACACTTTATCGGACACTGTTTTATGAAACACCTTAAAAGACCTACGACTCCCTAATAATTCGACTGGCATCAAGCAACCCCGATAATAGCCTGCTTGCGCATGAGAAAAGGAGTCTAGCAAGTTAAACAAGAGTACAACGGCCTAAGTGAGAGTCGGGATTATTACACGAGATCGCCTGACTTTAACAGTGAAGGGTTTTGACTTGAACACCCAACCGCGAAGTACACCCTCTCTTGTGCGCACTTTAGGAAGCCATTAAACTTAAGGCCGGAACTCCTCTCCAACACGAACTTTTTTTAACCGACTCTAATGAAGTATTGTAATCTTCCATCGTATAACCGAACGTATGAGTGACTAGCCAGATTATATTTATGACGCATCCAGCGAACCCTAGCTCCTTACCAATCTCTCACTGCCAAAAAAGCAATGCCGACCCTTGTTGGGTTTAAATTTTTCAAGGCGATCTTCTCCTTTTTTAAATACGCTAATGTCCCGGGTTGCTGTAAAGCATATTAGGTCAAATTAGTGATTTACAGGTTATCCTTCCCACCCTTTCTGCCCTCCCTGTCGGCTGTTAGTTTTGTTTCCCGCTTTTTGGACACTTGCGCGTTAAACAGCCTGAAAGTTATTATCAATGGGAACAGACTCGACAACTTGTATATTGCCTTGTGTTGGCCAAACGTACGGCCTCAAGGCGTGGGCCTTTACCAAGTTTTGCAATTTTATTCCGGTTGCGGTACAAAATACGGAGGTGCGAATTTGTTTAAAGTGATCTTTACGGTCTCATTTATCAATTTACATCTTCCCCACATATATAACCCCTTCGACTCCTGCCCAAACTATCGTGTAAGTGTAGACGTCAGATTGCGCGGCTGCTTCAGCCACTGTGCCAGAGTTGAGGGGGTTGACTGTAGTCACCACGTACACTGTATTTGCACAAATATAATTGTCTCTCTGATGCTTTGTAGTCCTTAGTGGTTCTTACAAGCCGTATAGCTATGTAGATATCCTAGAGACGCTTGTGAAATAACAGTCTGGGAGCGGTCTGCTCTCTTTCTATGTCCTACTTGTCCTACAACCCCTATGGGTCGTATCTTTAGCAAAATATTTTTGAAGAAAGCTTGCCATGTCGACCTCTATTCCGCAGTCCTAACAACCTGATAGCACGTGAGGTGTGAATAATTGTACGAGTGGAAACGCTATCAAATAAGCAATTCCTTCAACCCATCCTTTGGTTACGTGCTAGCAGCGTCGTTCGTCAGAACTGTTGAGGATTTGTTTCAAGACATCCTTGAATGTGGGACATTCCCTGGTCTCCGAAGCGCAATTTAATCGTATTCTTTGCAGTATGACTTGTTTACTTCTAATTCTCAACCCGCCACCCTGAAATATGGGTTGCGGATTTCAAGTTGGAATTTGCCCTCTTGTCTATTAATAGATTATCTTACTGTAGTTCTTTTCTACCAGATTGGCAGTACTCTCGTCGTCGATGCCACCAGGGAGGAAGAGGCGTGCTCTTTGTCTCGGTTCGTGCCATTTATTTTGGATATTACTCCCTACTGACACATTTAAGTAGGTGATGTATTTATTTAGTATTTTCCGCAGCTCCTCGTGGTTTGGATTAAAATCCCGTAAATATTGTCGGTCGTCCATCGTGCTCGATGGCGAGCACGACTGTCCCGTGGGCGCAGTGCTGACTTGCATAGCTTCTACCTCCCTTTTCTCACATCCATTATCTTCTAATTACGGGGCAAAGCCCTTACCGCTAAAGGTGGACACAGGCTTAGTGATTGATATGGCTAAATCCTGGTCTACGCCATGTACAGACCTCGTCAGCTTTGCTCCTCTGCTTGCCTCTGATTGGTCATTTTCGCAGAGAAGTATACTAGATGGTCGCTCAGTTGCGTGTTACTCAGAGAAGGACATTTTCTTCCGGTCTCTGGTGCCGAAACTAGCTCTCAAGTTCCCCCCAACATAAGGCTTTCGAATTAGCTTCTTTTCTGCGCGCTTTTATCCACGACGACATTCAACGAAAGCTTCAGAATGATATGCATATTCTACATCTTAAGAAACCTATCTCACTCGTCTGCTAGCTCTGCATATAACGGGGGATAAAGTGGCTCTATTCGCGTAGGATGGAGATGATTTTGTTTATAGTTGCAAAGCGACTGATAACGGCAAGGACGACTGGGATGGCCAATCCTGACTATACGCGTGTTAATGAGATGATTTTAGTAGCAAACGTAAGATAGCAAAGACAAGGAAGATGGGAATGGCCAATTACGGCTTGTTGGCCGTCGTCAGCCAACAATGTCCCAACCCTAGGATTCGGATTCAGAATCTGGTCACTGAGCATTAAGTCCAACGTTCGACAGGTAGTCGAGTTGCCAGCTCTCGCCCAGAGTCCGTGCTTGTTTCTTTTTCCGGGAAAGGGGAGTGGGGGGGAGGGATTTCAAACCTACTGGGTGACCTTTTGAGTGTCATTACGCTCCAGTTTAAGTTGGCGTCATTAATCCCGGACTTGTTAGGACCCCGCTGGTGAGTTGTCAAGACTCGTGTCATTACGCGAGTTCACAGAAGCTAGACTTCATATCGCCCCACCCACGTCTCACCATATACCCCTGAGACAAGGGCTCTTAAAAAAATCTAATGGCCTTTTTCTTGGCTGAAAGCACTTATTGAGGTGACGTGTAGACGGAGGGGGGGAGGAGGGAATAAGCATAAAAATCATAAGCAGGCAAACAAAATCGAGAGTTTCTTTTCATGAGTAATGCCAGAGCCACTTTGCTGGCAAAGCAGTGATTCAGCCCAACTTTTCCGTCACTTCGGACGTACTGCTCACACATTTAAACTTTACCATCCCACAACGAAATATCAGTGGAAGGTGGTGAGGTGCAGTTTCAGTCTACTAGACTCTATCCAACAGTCCTCCTTATACGACGTAGCAGGCATGATTCCTAAAGCGTTCATAAGGATTACTTGCATATTGACCCCTCGGATGCAGTTTTTTCTCCTGTTAATCGAGCTGTACAGCTTTCTTTGCCTCAAGCAGATCGCCCAGCCTTCTCCGCTCCATGTCTTATCGGAGACCTTTTTGTAAGGCTCTATGGGGGGGGGGATGCCTCGTGAACTAGGTCGCCTTTAAATTAGACTCAGAGCGTATGCGGGGTGAGGGCAGGAAAGAACCAAAGCACCGGCATTGTCGGAGAAAAAGTTATCCTCACTCACACAGGCAGCAGGCATCCTCGTAAGGAGGTTATTCTGTCTCGCGTTTGGACTACTGTCCTCTGCCAAAATTAGACACCGTAAACGGATAACGGACAAGTCTACAGATTTCGCCGTCACCTTGACAGGGTCAGGCAAACTCCCTGTCGCACCATGCTCTCCTGTTGGCACATTTAACGCAGTCGCGGGTGACAGCCTTCTCTGCTAAGGACTGCTGTTGATGGCCGTCTCCCCACCCCTTCCAGCTCTGCGCGTCCCGTCTTTTTCACTGGATTGAAATTCGTGTCACCGACGCTGACAGCGTCCTTCCCTCCCTCAGTATACTGCCCAGTTGATCGGAACAGCACCCTTCCCCCTCCTATCAGGAGTTTTAATATGCTGACAGGTTCGAACTGTTGGAATTCCAAGGGTTGTGAAGGGCCAGTTGAGAGGTAATAACGTGGCCTGCGCATATCGTTCTAGCGTACAGGGAGCGATGTCTCTCCGGACTCCGAGGACACTTGTCACCACGCTGAATGTGGAGGACTGCCAAATGCTTCGCCTTTTTTTCCTAAAACTATTTGCTGAGTTCAAAATCAAGTACCCCTACCCACCCACTCCCCTCCCAAATTATGCTTCCATGTTTTTTTTTCACGACGTACGCCTTCTTGCTTCAACCTGCCAAAAGCGAACTTTGTCCTACTCAAGCACCGTTTAGTATTTACACTTGGATTGGCGTGTATATATGTGTGCACAAAATTGCACTATGCTCCGAGACCTGCAAAATGACAGTTCGACTGTCTTTACAGACGATGTTCATCGTGCCTGCCCCACGGCAAGGTGGAGCCGGCATGGTGACCTGCGCATGAGTTAGTTTATAGTGGGAGTAGACTTGCGCAGCATCTACCGCACTCCCTCCTCCTTCCCAACCTGGGCCCGGTGTCAAGACCGGGAGAGGGGGAGGGCGCAGGTGGCTGGCACGACCGAACCCGCACCTTGACATACCACCACACCCCCTAGTCCACAAAAAGAACACTTGTAAGGCACTGTAAACAATAGGAAAACAAATGTGTCAGAAAGAACAGGATGACTGGGCAACCACGCACACGACCTGTGTACCCAGAGGGAGCGCAAACGCATCTACCGGCAGGGAACTAGGTGCCAAAGAACTGCCAGCGCACCCCAGGCTGCGAGGGCCATGGTTTGCTGAATCATGGCATAGCAGACGCACATGATCCACCTCTCTGATGGAAAGCATGTCTTAAGCGCTGTTACACGCAACATATCCTCTGCGCATTTCACGCACCCCTTTAGATGTTGTCCTTTCATCAGACTCTTCCCTACTTGTTGTGTGCAAGTTCTTCATCAACATCTCTCTGCCTAGGCGGCGTACACTATTCCAACGTTCTTTTGAGACTGACTATTCTTTTTTTTCTGCAAGTACACATAAAACGGGTTTCCTTCCCCTCCCCTTGATTTTCCCTTAGAAAAATTAAGTATTTCGGCTTCAACAGTCAGATGTTTGGGGAATTTTTCAGACCCTCGTCGGAGCATGCAGCGAGTGACAGATCTCATGAAATGTTGGTCGAAACTCTGAAATTCGTTCTTGATTAGGAAGGATTACTTAACCGGGGTTGTTATATTGATTATCATGCAGCATAATCCTGTAGTATATCGAACTTACCTGGATGTGGGCTTTCGAATGCACTTCTTTTTGATATCCTGTAAAAATGACTACTTAAGTAGCATGCATTTTTCACATGGATTTTCGATGGTCTTATAAATCCGGATGTTTTAATGAAAACATGCACAAAAATATGCTTTCTTTTACTCGTTTGGTAGAAAATCACGTTATCTTTATATCTTATGATTGAAGAAACGAAATCTTCCGGTTTTAAAGAAGTTTTTAGTCGGGAGATTTTTTAAGACCTTGCAATGTCCATTCATACAGCATCGTACCTGTCCGTTTACCAATGCTCCTCGTGAAATGCACAATACAGTCCGGATCCATTGCAAAGTTTTATGAGCTCAATTTGGTATCTTCTTAAAGGCATAGAGGAATATATGATATTCCTTACGGGGAAAGCATGCACCTTGTTGACTGAAATCACTAAACGCCAATGCAACGGCTGACCAGGCTCAGACTTTTTCGAGAACCGGGAAAAATGTTCAATACCTAGATATACCTTTTCTTCGAGTATAAAGTATGAAGACACTGTGGTTTTCTACCAAACGGGTAAAAGAAAGCATAGTTTTGTACATGTTTTCTATGAAATATTCGAATTTATAAGACCATCGAAAATCAATGTCAAAAATGCGTGCTACATAAGTAGTCCTTTTTTTTACCGAGCGTGGTTTCTGCAGGAGGTGGAAAAGAAGCGTATTTGAAAGCCGACATCCTGGCGAGTCCGAAATACTATGAGATTATGCTGCATGTTCATCGATATTAAGACCTTATCTAAGTAATCCTTCCTAGTCAAAAACGCTTTATAGAATTCCGGCTCACATGTCATGGGATCAGTCACTTACTGTTTGGTCGGTTGGACAGGGAAATCAGTCCCGCCCCCTCTCGTGGCCTTGTGCCCAAACTTCAGGAGCGTACCTATTCAGGTATCTTGACTTTAACCCTATCCACCCTCTCCCTGGAACTTAGTTCACGGCCATATGTAACACAGTGGACACCTGTTCCCGTGACCTACCGTTCGGTGTAATGTGGGCCATCAAAGATACTCCGGAGCACCCTTTTCGATTTTGTCCGGAGCCTTACAGCATTTCAGTAGCAGGCCTTTTTTCCTACCAGCAATTGACAAAAATTTCTCCTGTACCCAGTTAGTAAGAAAATTGGATTTTTTTGGAATTTCTTGTTTTAAAGAAGTAATCATTTTCATTTAAAAAAGTAAATTCGAGGCTTTTGTTGCGTCTGCTGAAGTGTGCTTGTAGTCGGATATCAGCATACTCACGAATAATTCCAAGTTTTGTAGACATAGTAGGTTGCCTAGTCCGTGAAATATGCGTAAATTTCTGAAAAATCGCTGGTCACTCGGTAACCGGCCAAAATGCATCGACCAAAACGTCCAGTTAAAAAAAGACAACCGTTAGTCAGGTGAAAACACAATATTACCAAGAGTATTATTGCGTTCGATTAGAAGTAAAGTTTTTTAAGGAAGAATGTGGCTGCCAAAAACGTGAAAATGCTTGTCAAGTGTTCTACCTGTGTTGTCAGTATGGCAAATAATTACACAGTTCTGTGCTACTGGCTACCTATTGGTGCTTTGTAAATATTACGCAATTATTCCACAGTAGCTGATGGATTTCAACTCAAATATTCATGTAAAATTTCGGACCGTACCTGAAAAGGTCTGTTCCGAAGGATTTACTCCAAGTTCGCACATTAATTTTCTCGAAAATTAAACAAGGCAGTTTGTTTAACTACCTACTGCATGTCCATGCAAACACCTCATTAAATATAACAGTATGAGCACACAGGCATCTATAAAACCGATCTTGATAATCTTCACGCCAAATACCCTCGAAGAATTAGTGTAGTGTTCTATGCTAGTCTATTGCTCTATCTTTAGCGAAGTTTTTCAAAATGATATACAGGAGTCTGGGTGGAAGGTTTTTGTCTTTGTCCTATTGAAGATTCTGATAACCCTAGCGAAGACAATTTTGTCTGGTTTTTCCTGCAGGAGCAATAGGTGGTAGTAGGGCGCTCACCGATCGTTCTTACGGAACTCACTCGTTCCGTTGTGCCTTACGGGCTCTCTCCCTCCTACGGTGAGCGCCCTTATGTCATTGTATATTCCCGATCGAAACCGATAGGACAACGGGCCCGTGACCCAGTGGTTAGAGGCGTTAGACTTCGAACTAACAGGTCGCGAGTTCAAGCCTTGGGTGTTCCACACTTCGAGGTTGGGTATGACTGACTGACGACGGCTAATAAGCCAGAAATGACCATTGGAAGAATAGGTTTTATGAGATCACGTGAAAATTCTTGTCGGCGACTAGGAACTTGGAACACAGTTGAGAGATACTGTCGCAAGCATAAAATTTCCTACGGTTTTATTGAAATTTTCCTCAGTAATTTTGACGACGACTAAGTCCGTTGAGCCTCAAGGCGTCTTTGGCGTGCCAGTGAGTGCCTTGCGTTTATCGGTGTTCTCAGTCAATTGACCCGAAAGAGGATTTATGTGCATTTTGGCCATTAGAACTCTCAAGAGTGGACAGTTCGCAAAAAGACTGTAATGAGTTCTCACACGTTCTTTCTTCTGCAGATGGCGGTTTGGGTCATATTTGTAGGTTCACCTAAACACACAACCTAATCGCCGAGGAGAATGAATATCCACAAGTGTATACTTTTCCCTAATAAGCCCCTTCTTCAAAAAGCCCATTGCTGGGGTATAAACCACAGACGAATGCCCACGTCCATCTTCTTCCCAAAAATTGCGTTATTTTGTCTGTACACTTGCGTGGCCGCAAGGCGGAAGAGCATTCCGTCGCCGGAACGGCCGTTATACTAGTCTGAGCTTCCGGACCCATACGAGAGTCCAGACTCAGGGATTATGAAAGAGCGGCAACAGATGAGCAGTTTCGTAGTCTGGAAACGCGCTCAGGAGGAGGCGGGGGAGTGGGGGGGGCGACCCTGGGTGGGGCTGCAGTCACGCCATCAGATCCGCAGTGGTCTCACGGTTAGTTGACCGCTCGGGTCCGTACTACTGACACTTTTTCTGCTCACTTGGACTTCGTTTCGTCACTTTTGTCACGTGAAATCCAAAATATTTCCCAACCAACCGACGCGGCATACCTTCCTATTTTAGGTACGCTCAAGGCAAAAAATAAACTACGCAAAATAATCTACGATTCTCACTAAAGCGAAATTGACTGAGGCGTGGTGCGCCATTTCACAATTTCTTCTATAATATTTGTGTATGCCTAGAAATTGCGGGTTTGGTGAAACAGTGATTGTCTGTTGGCATTGTTACTGTGTTTTACAGTGCTGAATTGCACGGATTAGCAAGTCAGACCTTCCTGAAAGATGGTCTTATATTTTTTTCTAAAAATAACTTAGGTATTCACATCTTGCCTTGTTTGACTTTCAGCGGCTGAAAAATCAAGTTTCGAGTTGGTGGAATTTGTTCTGGCAAACCTTGCTAATTTAGGTTTATGTTCTCTACCTGGGGGCAAGTACTCACAAATAAGCAGATATAGTGTCTACGGTAGTTATTAAAGTCTATCTCACAATCTTAGGGTGAACAAAATTTCAAAGATTTTGCGCTGACCGGTCCGGTTCAGGGAAGGGTGAAAAGTGGATTTTTTTCATCTAGATCGAAGTTGGTAGCCAGGACCCGTATTACAGGCGGCGGGGGGTTTGCTTACTGGGGCTATTTTGCGGGGCTCCATAATCACATCCGACCCATTTTGCTTCCGTTTTACCTTTGAGGTTAGAATTAGGGCAACGGTTAATGGTTTCCGATTTTAGGGTTAGGGTTATGCCTTTAGGCTTAGGTTTTCGGGTTACGGTTGGGGTTTGAGCTTACGATTAGGTTTTAGTATTACGGCTAGGTTTTCTAGTTACGACTATGTCTAAGGGCTACGGGTACGTTTACGATTTCGGTTAGGGTTGCCGTTAGGGTTAACGGTTAACGTTTAAGGTTGAGGTTAGGGTTAGGGTTAAGGTCGCCGTCCGTTTCCCCATTCCTGGCTACCAACTGCGATCTAGCCTTTTTTTTCTAGCGCGAATGAAATTTTACCACAAAACGGTTCGATATAATATAACGAGAATTTTCAAAAGGTGGCTGCCCCACAATTATGAAACCACCTAATAATAGGTCGGAATTTGTTAGCATCAGGACCGGAAATGTGGCACAGTGTCAGTGTTTTGTGGTTAGTTTGATGTGGTTGTCTTGACAGACCGACGGTTCGACCGTTGCGAACGTTGCAGTATACACCCGGGACCACACCTCCGCGCTATTTAAAGGGCGTTGGCGGGCCGTGACGTTACTGAGAATGTTTGAGCCTGCCAAGCTCCGCGAATCAGGCAATCACGGATGTGTTTGAGATCTAGAAACCCGCAAGGCCGCGAAAGTGGGCAAATGACAGCTTCTACCTTAAAGACTTGGGCAGAAGACGCTGGATGAGTTGGAGGCTTAAAGTTGCCGGCGATGCCCTCGTCCCCATTCTCTAACATGATGGAATACATTCGCCCTCAGGACTGTCTTGTTTTTGAAGTATGGTAGTTCAACTGTCGTTACCGACGGCGTCCACCGTGTGCCCCACAGCAAAGTGGCCGCAGGGAAGGTGACCTGCTCGTGAATTAGCTTATAGCGACAGTAGGGGATGTGATGGTACGCCTAGCTGTGGGTTTTTGCCGCACAAGCCACCCACACCCTCTCCCGCTCCCGGTCTTCTTGACACTGGTCTGAGGTGTGGGAGGGAGGGGAGAGTGCGGTAGATGCGGCGCAAGCGTACTATCACTTTAAACTTATCTGCGCTCAAGTCACCCTCCTCCTCCTCCTCCTCCTCCTCCTCCTCCTCCTCCTCCTCCCCCTCCTCCTCCTCTTCTTACCCACCCGAACCCAGTGTCAAGATGGTGTCAAGAAGACCGGAGGTGGCGTCGGACGCATTGGCTGACAGAATTTAAAAGCTCGTCTACGTGTGCCACTTACGTCCCTGGTCCGCTCACAGTAGACCAGGGTTTTCGCTTACTGTGACAGTTTAAAAGGGCGTTAAATTGTTTATAGTGCGGAATATGCGATGAGCACCTTACGGACGGAGTTACCGCAGTTAACCTCACTCGCTCTGCCCAGGAGGCAGTCTGCTGCCCGAGCCGGTCAGTCAACTGGGCGCAAGTAGCTGGCGCGGCGTGAGTCCTCGCATAGGCGTGCCATGTGTGGCATTTGTAATGGGCGCGCAACCTGAGTAACGTGTGCAGTGCCCTAATCTGGCCCCACCGTTGGTTCACCGCATCTCTCGCGTGGTTTGTTGTAGGCGCCCGCGCCAATTTACCAATATAATGATGACAAGCAGGCGAATAACGCTCACGGAGGTATCTGTTTGTGAAATCGACAAACCGCAGTCCGGTGGAGTGTGTAACTGGTAATTTGAGCGAAACGAGATTTCGGCGTTGCGCGCGGTGGTCATGGCTGTAAAGAAATTGGACGAGGCCTGAAAAGATCGAGATCGTAAATAACTGTACTTCAGATCGTGAAAAAAAACTGTAAGAAGAAGCGAATCGAAAGGAGGAGGAGGAGCTGCATGCCTCTGGCGAAAGGAGCAGTAGCGTCCGCGCCATCGAGCTAGATCTGTTACCAGGATTTCAAAAGACCACAATCTATAAGATAGCAAAAGTATAACTGCCGTTGGCTTATCCGAACTTTCGTCAGCTACCGCTGTTGATGAAGTATCAGGAAAAGCAAGGAATGCGTTAGACTGAGGATCACATCACCGTTCCGACCTGCGTACGGAGTTTGATATCAACTGCAGACGATCATGTTCAGGTGCCATTGTGATGGACTGGAGAGCTTTGTCTCCCGCGATGATTTCTGTCTGGTTTTGTAGGGAAAGCGGAGCACAATTTCCGCTCAGCCAATATAGTGATGCACGTGTGGCCCTAATCTTAGTCCAGTTGGGAACTGTATTTAGTCTGTTATCCGGACGTGTATATTGCAGCACTTATTGTGAAGGGTTATTCAGCAAGCGTGGAGTGCTTCGAGTGAATTAGAACTAAACAAACTCTGACAACTCAAAACTTAGTCCCTAATAGAGGACATTCATCTGAAGTTGATGGATTTTCCAAAAAAACTCCGACAACTTAAAACTGAGTTCTTTCAGTCATCACAAGTCAAACGAGGCAAGATGTGAGTAGTTAAGTTATTTTCTGGGAAACATGAGATTCTTTAAAAAAAGTTCTGATTTGCAAATTTGTGCGTTAGTGCTGCAAAACGCAACAGCAATGTCGACAGACAATCCCCCCCCCCCCCTGTTCCACCACACCTGTAGTCCCTAGAAGTAATCGTGATCTGGCGCACCGTGCCTCTGCCAATTTAACCTCCACGTGCAACCTCTTGCACAGTTTGTCTTCAGCTAGAGCGTACCTGAAAAGGGAAGGGGTATCACGTTAGTCGGTTGGGAAAATATTTTGACCTTTCTTAGTCTGTAACAATGGGCACTGGCTAATTCTGACCCAAAATGTATGGGTTTTGGTTAAGGAGATGACAGTTCGACCGTCGTTTCCGTCGATGTGCGTCGTTTGCTCCACACCAGCGTGGGCACATAAACGGTGATTTTCGCGTGAGTTAGTTTGTACTGGCGGTCGACTTGCGCTGCATCTACCGCACTCCTCCCCCTCCCCTGCCTTACCCACCTGGATCTGGTGGGAAGACAGAGTCAAGAATAGTGGAGGCGGGATCGGACGCAGATGGGTGGCGCGGCGTGGACCCGCGTCTAGGCGTGCTGCAATACCCCGCGTTTCATACACAAGATTTCGCTTCACAAAAGGAGGGCGGTCCGCATCCTTGCTGCGTGAGAGCGTCATAAAGGTCGCATTAGAAAGCAACTACTACAATGTGACTCTCTTTCCTGCAGGGGGGGGGGGTTATCCCGTCAGTTGACAGCCCTCTAAGTCACCTGTACTGTACAGCATAAGCACAAGTATGCCACAAAGAAATTATTACGATATCAATTTTCGGTCAGATGCGGTTATGTAGCCCTGTATGAAGTAAACAAACCCCAGCCACCTGTAGTACGGACCGGTGGTAAGAGAGGGAGGGAGTCGGGGAACGCACAGACAACGAGGTCAAGTAGTTGTATGCAAAAGAAAAGCTATTGGCAGTATGTTATTACCGAAAAAGACAAGGGAGCCTGGAATGGCCATTTCCGGCTTATTAGCCGTCGTCAGCAAGTCATACCCAACCCCAAGGTGTGGGACGCCCGAGGCTCGAACTCGCGACCTGTTAGAAGTCCACGCCTCAAACCACTGGGCCACGAACTCGTTGCCCTGCCGGTTTCGGTCGGGAATATACAATGGTAGGGGGCGCTCACTGATCGTTCTTATTGGGTATGCGCGGTTGTACTTTGAGTGGTTGAGAAATAGTTGCCCTAACCCAGACTCTAACCCTAACCGCCAACCAATTCCCTTAATTCTGACCCCTTACCCCAACCCCGACAGTATTGTATCCATTAGGTGGGACCACATAACCACATCTTGCCCAATTTTCCTTAAGCGAGTTACAACCAGCAACAACGATTTCCTGAACAATCGTCACTAAAATATGTACAGTAAAGGGTTGACAGGGGACTTAAAGGCCAGAGGTGCACATTTTCTCGACATTCTCATTCACACGTCTCCTGAATGTACGCTTGCATTCGTGCCTGGACATGTTAAATATAGAATCTGGGATAAAATAGAATTTAAAAGGTTAACGGCAAAACAGAGCAGAACACAAGTAATCATGCACTGCACGTCACACGCGGGCGATAATTAGTTAATGGAATAACTACCTTGAGACTTTCCACGTGATGTTTTCGATTGGTATGTAAGGTGCACAACGTCCGAGGTATTTTCATCTGATCATCTGCATTTCATCCGCTGGGTGGTCACGCTCAACCACTTTGTGCCAGCCAGTTCGTGGTATGAGAAGCAATTTGAGTTATTGCGCCTGCATCACTGAGATATTCTGTACTTTTTAATACAAAATTTCAACGGGCCATCATCTCCCGCAAATGAGCTATACGAAAAGGGGTCATTTTGTGAATCCTTTATATTCGAAACATTTACCTTTGAAACCGTAAGTCTCAGTTCAGTAGAAAAATCGGTGTTTCGTTAGTAGTGATTTGGGTGACAAGGACTCTCAGGGGAAAACCAGCCTCCCGAGTTGTACTTTTCATACTGTAACAAGTAAAAAAGGAATTTCACATCATTGATTCGAGTAAGTAGGAATCCCTTGGAGATTTTGACCGTAATAGATACCATTTCCTAGGCAACCCTTTTTTCCCATTGCAGCGTTTTGGTCTCCGTGAAGGCTGATGGCACGCTGACTTCGCTGATTAAAGAGGGTTGTGGAAGTCTGCAAGTCGACACTCTTCTTGAAATGGTAGAGGTGGGTCACACTTTTAACAATTGTATATGCCACTTGGCTTTCCCGATTGTTTACTTATGCTTTCCATCATCCTTTCTCCTATTTTTACCGCCCAACTAACTTGACATAAAGTTGACTGTCGTTAAATGTTTCCTCTTACATTCCTCTTTACATTCTCCCATTTACACCCGTGCATGCCACCAATTATATTCATCTTCTAAAAAAATTCGATATGTGGAAGTAGACGTTTCCAGCAGGACTTTCGAATACGACATTCGTTTGGTAGGTTACAAACTTGAAAATTGACTAAATCCATTCGAATTTCACCGTAATAGCTGGCAATTGGTCTCGATTTTACCAAGCAGAAAGGAGTATTAGCTAGACCGTTAAGCCAATTAATGTCAACCCAGCCAGCAAAATAGCAAACGTGAGGACAGGAAATATTTTGGACGCATGCAATGCCGCGACCTTCCGGACGCCTGATGGCATGAAAAAAAAGCGATATTCGCTTCACTGAGTCATCGGACCTCGTTTGTTTGGAGGTAAGACGCGCTGGCAAATACTGGCTCTAGCAATGCCTGTCTCCACGGCTTTCCTTAGTCATGGCATGCATTAGCCGAAGGCCTTAAGATTTGTCACTGGTATCTAAGATTGTCCCTACAGCGGGCCATCCGGGAAATGCGCTGGTGGAAAAGGCCATGGCACGCGTTAATTGGGCGCACACCCGTTAAAAATGCCACACTCAGGAGCGTGACGACACACCTAGGCGCGGACTCGCGCCGCGCCAGCCACATGCGCCTAATTCCCTCATCAGATGACTGACCGGCCGGGACAGCGGACTGGCGCCCGGGAGAGGGAAGAGGGAGCGGGGTCGACTGTAGGGACCCTGTCCCCACTACACTCACAGCATATTCCTCACCAAAAACAATCTGAAACTCTTCTAAACTCACACAGCCGTGGCATGAAGGGTTGCCAACTGACGCGGGATAACTCGGTCGTCCTCTCAAGGCGGAGAGTCGGACTGCGATGACTCCTTCCTACTGTGGCCTCTATGGAACTCACACTTGGACGGGATTCGAGCTGCCCTTTTGTCAGGTCCATCGCGCGTGGACTAGGCGTGTGTGTGGCGCGTGTAGATGAGGCGCTTATTTGCACGCAAGTCATCGTCCTGCGCCCAGCATGCTGTGCGGGCCACACGACTAATATCGTCGGTCGCAATGGACGAGATGTTGTCGGAGCAGACGTTGAGACAGCTGCGCTTCTTAAACCTCTCACAACGCGCTAAATGCCATGACCTGGGAGGTTGCCAACTACCTGCGCGGGACGGCAGCCTACAACCTCTCCGCTTCACTGTGGTCGTTTTCGAAACTCTGACTTGCGTGTGTTCGGGGGTTCTCCTTTGTTGAGCCTAGTCCTCGCAGGGGCAAGCAGACGCAGACCTACTTGCACATCCACGTCCTTGACCTTGTCGCCTTGGCAGTGAGACGCGCTGAAAGAGTTAAATAAACTAGATGCATCGCAGGTATGCTTCATCACAGATAAATTCGTGCTTTGTGCCCTTGGGCGCTGGGATTTCTTGCCGCGTGGCCTGGACTAAAGAAACGGTCACTTGCCGTGGAATGACTGACTGGTGGATCGAAAGTTTGACTCAACAACTCTTTAATATGACACCACCACGAAAGTGACATCCCCTTCTGTGGCAACCCAGGGCATCGTGCGGGGTACCAGGTCGTGTGTGGCACGCGTAGACGAGCCAATTCAACTCTGTCGGCTGCTGCTCCCAACCCCAACACGGACAGTGGACTGGTGCATGGTGTAGGGAAAAGAGAGTATGGCCGACATTGGGGAATCCATACACGCGGTACTACAGTGCATTCCTCACTCTAATCGATCTAATGCCCCTTGAAATTATCAAGATGCGCAAAAATTCGTGATTTAGAAGCCTGCCAGCTAACAGGATGACTCGGTTTTCGTAAAATGTCGACCGAAATTTCGAAATGCGTTCTCGTTTCGAAAAGATTAATTACGTAGGGTTGTAAAATTACTCATCATGCAGCATAATTCTATAATATTTCAGTTACCTCAGGATGCCTTCTTTCGAACGAACTTATTTCCGACTGCATGCAAGATCTGTACTCTGCAAAAAACGACTACTTCGGTAGCACGCAATTTTCTCATTTATTTTCGATGCCCTTAAAAGTTCAATTATATTTCATGGAAAACATGCATACAAATATTCGCCCTTTTATTTATTCGGTAGAAAATGACGTCTTTTTTCAATTTTATACTCGAAGGAGGAGTATAATTCGGTTTCAAAAAGTTTCCAATTGTGAGACTTTTAATTAACGTGAAATGGCCGTTCATAAAACGTCATGTCTCTGCATTTACCAATGTGGCTTGTTAAGTTAACAATACGGAACAAATCCAATGCTTAATTTTATGAACGGCATGTGGTCTCCTCTTAATACCGTAGAGAAATGTATGGTTTTCCGTACACGGAAAGTACATGGCTTGTAGTATGGAAACCCTGAATGCAATTGTGACGCAGAGCGGGTTTAAAATTTTTCGGAATCGGAAAGGTTTTTTAAAACCGAATTAACCCCTTTCTTCGAGTATAAAATTAAAAGAGGTCGTGAATTTCTATCGAACAAGTAAAAGGATGAATATTTTATGCATGTTTTCCGTGAAATATAATCGGACTTTTAAGGGCATCGAAACTCAATGGGAAAGTGGCATGCTACTTAAGCAGTCGTTTTTTGCAGAGTGTAGTTCTTGCATGCAGTCGGAAATAAGTTAATTCGAAAGCCGACACCCTGGGGTAACTGGTTCATTATAGAATTTTGGCGCATGATGATTAATTTTACAACCCTACTTAATCTTCTCGAAACGAGGACGCATTTCGAAACTTTGGTTGACATTTCATGAGTTAGCCCACCTATGGTATGTGAGGTGACTGGCTCGAGGACTGGGAGTCAGGCCCAAGGGCCCCCTTCCCAGCATGGCCTCTGGGACTTTCGTGAACGTAAGGCATGATTTCCCCTTCCAGTGAGAATCTGACACATTTTTCGGAGGCCAATTTGAGTGTGGCATGCATAGGAAGCCTACAGTGTATGCCTTTAGGCCAGGGAGTTTCTATAAATGAAGCCGCATGCGTTGGTGTACT
>CACRXP010000100.1:757112-791053 GCA_902702965.1 Spirometra erinaceieuropaei
ACTATCTCGTTTGCGCACGCCTTCGTCAAGGTCGCGCGCTGTGGCAGTCTGTCGCTGGCGTCTGCGCTAGAGAGCCCCTCACCTGTCCTCCAAAATAAGTCCCGCCGCGTCGTGGGAGTGTATCGCAGGCATGTCATTTCCGGTGCGTATGTGCGCGCCCTCAAGTCTGCACCGCGTTGACTCTAGCTGTGCCGGCACCGGGGAAGGGGGGGGGGGACGGCGGCCGATCTCCGCGCTGTTCTCTGTTCTCTCACTCAAATGACCTTGTGTTCCAGCCACAGTCACGCGGACCTGTGGACGCACCTGGCGAGAAACCCCTGTACCTGCAGGCCCGCCATTTTCACGCCCGGAGGCCCGAGCGGCTCTGCGCTCTGTCGGTGGCCTTGGTTGCTGGACGGCCCGAAGAGGCTAATGGTGCATGGAGGAGAGGTCGATATTGGGGTAAATCGAACGCAGTTGCAACCATTCCGTTACTCCAGGGGTCGTGACTTGGAAGGCTGATAGTTGATGGAATAACTCGGTTCACTTTTGAAAGGAATGCCTCGCAAAGAAGGAGACACGATCGCTGGAACAAGAGCTTTATTAGCCTGACGTTTCGGATCGTCACTCGAATCCATCATCAGAGACAGTCAGATAGGGGTGGTAAATTGCCCGGGTGTTGCAGCATTTTAGGGTGAAGTTGCTAGGCCGCTATATGCCTATCGCAGTTGGCATCTCCCAAGTTCATCGCGGCTCGATTAGCCAGGTGTTGAAGTATGCAGTTGCCGTGCAGTTGCTATGCCCTTGTGTGCCGGTCAAGATCATCGATTCCCACGCCCATCGCACGTAGCCGAGTTGCTGACGCCCGGATTTCGCCGTCCGTGTGGACTCTTGGGCAATTTGGCTCACCGATATTGACATCAAGAACGGTGCTCCTCCGCACGGTGTCCTCGCGGCAAACTACTTTGCCTAGACAAAGTCTCAGCGCCGAATATGAAGAAGGGAGGTCATTGCGGTTATTGATTAACTGAGGACCGGAAAACCATGACTCGAGCAGTTCGCGGCTCACGCGGTTGTCACCTCTAGCAAGAATTTCTGCTTCGTCAAGTTTAAATGTGTGGTTGCGTCCCGTCGAGTGAGCCGCGACTTGGGAGCTGGTGTCTTTCCTCCTCCTCACCGCTGCTGCGTGCTCAGCTATTCGCGTTCGCAGTAGTCTTCCGGTTTCCCCGACATAATTGCTTTGCCCACAGCTGCACCAGACACGGTAAACGACTCCAGATGTTTCTTGCCGTGGCAGTGGGTCTTTCAGCCTCATGATCTGGCGCCTTATGGTTGCCTCCGGTCTGTATGCTACGCCAATTCCAAAAGGTGTGAGAAGGCGGCTGACGGCTTCTGAGACATTCTTCACGTACGGGAGAGCTCGCCAAAATATGGGGCCGGTTGAATTTCGTCTCGTCTCGTTTGCGCAGGCACTGGCTAACGAAGTTGCGCGGGTAGCCATTGGCTTTGAATACCCGTCGAAGATTAACTGCAGTGTCTCCACACGCTGGTATAGTGTCCTTACGCAACTGCGTTTGTGACCGACTGGGTGGTTGTTTTTGTAGCTCAGTATTTGCGTCGTGTTTTTCGTGATTCGAGTGAGGATCCGAAACGTCAGGCTAATAAAGCTCTTGTTCCAGCGATCTTGTCTCCTTCTTCGCGACTACTTCCTGGAACTCGCCTCTTCGCTCCTCCCCCACCTGAGCCCGGTGTCAAAACAGAGTCAAGAAAACCGGAGGCGGAGGAGGGCGAAGGTGGATGACTTGGTCGAATCCACACCTTGACCCTCCACTCCAAACCCTCTGGTCAGCACAACAGTTGACCAAGATTTTAACCAACAACCACTTGTATACTTGTCAAATATCAAACGATTGTGACGGGTGGACCATGTCTATTGATACCAGCTGGAAACTGAGGAAACTCTAGCTGATCGAGGCTGAGTTCAACCGTTGACCTTGCGCTCTGTTCTACCTCAGTTCCATCGTCATCCAACTTAGTCGATATTCCCCTTTTCTTTCCAGGACGAAGGACTAGAAGCCGCTGTAGGCAAGTCAGTGGACGCAGGTGAAACTGACCCCAGTAAAACCTTTTTTTCCGGGACATTGTCCAGGTCCATTTCAAATTAATCATGAACAGAATCAAAGCCCACAGTTGAGTAGGCGCGAGACAGTTGGCCATCTGCCACCGACGAACATGGTGGGGGTCCTGGGGCGCACTGACGGGCACGCCTTCGTTCGATACCTATTCCTGAAACTCCGGATCGCTGTAGGAAATTCGGGTTGGGACTGCTTAAATGTCCCCTCCCCCCAAAGAGCACACGGGAATAGGGACGCCCCGCGCCTGTAACACAGGTGGCCTCACGCTATACTCTAGGAAGGTTGCCTCTACTCGTGGCCTAATCCTAACCTTGGGAGTAACCCTACCCTTATTACGAACGATTCCTGTTCCCATTTCCTGCCGAGGAAAGGCAAGGGAGCGTATTAGCAGACCCTATCGGTAGTGACCGTGAAACAGCTGTCTGCGTCTGGCCTGTTGCACTCCTAGTGAACTGCTTATGTATTATATGTGGTATGTATCCTATGACACAACGTTGGCTATCGTCAGTAGTAAGCTGGCGGGCGGACAGAATGGGACCGAGTGAGATCCTAACTACAAAAGTGTAGGTCAGACGCTTACTTGACATGTTTATCTACCTCACTTTATATGGTCTATGACGTACTGATGATCGGTAACGACCGTGAAACAGCTGTCTGCGTCTGGCCTGTTACACTCCCCGTGAGCTACTTATATACTATCGAAATTTTTTCGAAATCGACACGGACATCACAGACTGATAGCCATCAGTACATACTCATCCGCCTGCCAAAGCTATGGCACCGCAATGTCGTCCAGTGACTTACTCTTACTTAATCTGTGCGGCAACGGTATAGAGAAGGACCCCACTTAACCGTCAGTATAATGCGGATCGTGTCATAGGTGATTTATGGTAAAGGGTGGGGCAGCACGCTAGACAGTAAGCTGACAAAATGAAAGAAAGCACAAAATCGCCTGAATTTATACCGAAAGCCTTATCCTACGCTATTGTACGACAGCGGAAATGAAAGCAGTAATAAGACAAGAAACAAAAGGCAAATTTCACTAAATAACGGCTTTTGAGCTAAGGTGTGAGGTCGGGGAAAGTAGTCGTCGTTGGCAGTGTAAGCTCTGCAACAGCCTGCAAATGCATGCCAAGATAAAACCCCATATGACACGATCCACAGTCTACTGACAGTGAAGTGACGTCCTTCTCTATACCGTTGCCATCTGTGCACTGCATCGTTGATTTCTTTTAAGGAAGGAGGAAGAGGACGGTGTCCCATGAAGTCTGCAAGGAGGTGGCTGTTTTTAATGATAGGAAGGTGGGATCGGTTAGTCCTCAAGATGGAGAAGGCGTTCGGCATTGACCGAGTTTTCAAAATCAGTGATTTCTTTCCGGCATGGGAGGCTCTGCGATACTCACTCCCGAGTCGAAAAGCGGTAACGCGTTGGTCCTCGCACGTAGGAAGGCGCTTGAAGTGCGTATACCACCGTTTGGCCTGGACTGAATTGTCAGAAATTAAGTTGTCGCGACAGCAGTAGTCGTTGGGTTACCCATTTGTGAGCGTCTGATTCTCCAGGCTCTTTACGTGCGATACCACCACGGACGCTGCTGCCTCCAAGGTCTGTTCGCTTGATCTACCGGCAATGCCAGTTAGATATCATACCATTCTTATCTGGCACCTAGTGGCGGAACGCGCTCTGGCTTGTTTTGGTCGAGTGACCTTGAGGACCGTCACGTATCCGCCTTGTCACGACAGCAGTTAGGTGTGTGCGTGTCGGTTTGGTTAACTCCAGTCTGATAGACCTGGCGTTTGGCTGGGCTTACGCGTACCTTGGGGCTCCTGCAGATATACCGCCTTCTGTCCCTATGGCCAAAAGACGGCTGTTTGAATTCAGCTTATCTTGACAGTGTGCTGTCTAACAGTTCGAAATGTAAACGTCTTGACTCCAAAACGCCCCCCCCCCTTCCCCGGTGTTGTTTCCGGTCGTGTTGCCATCCTGTCCCCGACTCCAGAGGTTTTATTTTTTTAGCTGAAATAAGTGCTTTTTTTCAAAAAATGGTAAGATTTGGTTATGTAGCTCCACCTGATAGACACGATACTGTTGAGGTTGGCGTTAGGAATTATGGTTAGCGGCTAGGGTTAGAGTTAGGGGTTAGGTCTAGGGTTAGAGGTTAGGGCAATTATTTCTCAATCACTCAAAGTACAACCGCGCATTCCCAATAGCTCTTCTCTTATTTATAATTACTTGACCTGTGCGTTCCCCGGCCCCACCTGTTAATAGCCCTATTACCACAGGTCCCATATTACAGGTGGCTGGGATTTGTTTACTTCAGATTGGCTACATAACCACATCTGACCCCCAAAATTCCTTCTCGGCATCGTCTATTACTACTTTCCTTGCTTTTTCTTACTGTCACGTTGTGTTATTTTGGCGCAGAACCACTACTGGCTCACACACCCTGCCCCTCGCAGTCCTTTTACCCATCACGCGTACTTTTCTCCTTCCTTGTAGATTGGGCGAACTCTGGGCGAAGAAATGCACTCTGCTCTCGGAACCGCCATCGCTCAGGAAGGCAGCCTCAGAAGTCAGAGCTAGGGGCCCTCGGTCCCGAGTATTTTGCTTGCGAAAAATAAATGTACATTGCCGCTTCCCCTGGTTGACTCTTCCTGGCGTAGTTGGAGACCGCTGGAGGTGGTTAAACACTGTGCATGCGCGCACAATTCGAGACGGTTATTTGAGCAGTCACCCCCCTCCGCAGTCCTTATCATAAGCACGCCGTGGGAACCAGACCGTGGATGGGTGGGAGGGGTTCTGTTTTGACTACCTGCGGCGGGGGTCAGGTCTTGTGTGTGGCACGCGTAGACTAACTGTTTGGCTTTGTCAGCCACTGCACCTGCACCCACCGCCGGTTGTTCAGACATTGTTTTGCAGTCAGAGCCAAGTGGGTGAGGGAGGAGAAAGTGCGACAACCTCTGCGCAAGTCGTCAACGGTACTGTAGCCACTCCGTGTGAGACATGGTTGGTGTCGTCGCTCGCAACGTAAGTATGAATATGCAAGGGGTAGAGAGACCGTGGGCACAGGCCTAAAATGTGGCCCCATCTAGTCAATTCCCTACGAATATCCTATTAATATCGACTCCAGTAGGTGGGTTTCTGTCTTGTGTTAGAGTTAGGTCTAAGGTTAGGGATTAGAATTACGGTTAGGGTTAGTATTTTGGAGTTGAGGTCAGGGTTTTAAGGTTTAGGGTTAGGATTTAGAGTTAAGGTTTAATGTTAGGGTATACAGCTAGGATTTAGGGTTGGGATTTAGAGTTAGTGTTTAGGGTTCTCCGGTTTACCATATGTGGCCGCGTTTTAGGCCTCTGCCAGGCCGTGAAATCTGTCGACCTCAATGTAGCCAAGCTGTCTGATCACCACTGTACAGAACAATGGTGAAAGGTTGTCCGGATTGGGTGGAGAGGTCGTCCTGCTGTGGAATTTTGGTGCGTCGAGCAGAATTGGTAACCGGACGCGAAAACGGCTGGCTGCCAGCCCATGTTTGATGTCTTGCCCTGACCCAATCGGCCTAGTGGGACTACCAACTGCCTGCCAGCGTTCACTACGTGCCGCCACGGTGGACAGCACAGTTTTTTGGCGTCCAAAGCGCTCATCTTATCAGCATTTCGTCAAAAAGGTCAGCTGGAATGCCAATATGTTGTGTCCAAACCCCGTCACTATGGCACCGTATTTTGTGAACCATAGACTATGCTCTACAAATCTGCCGGGTATTCAGTAACATAGAAAACTGGGACTGTATGGACGACGCCTTGTCGATGTTAGTGCTGGTGATTGTAATGACGTGGAGGATGAGGAGGAACGAGAGATCACTTTTCCCCGCAGAAACTCGGAATTTTTGAAATCGACAATGGTCTTCAGTTATGGACGTGTCAAGCATGTTCTGACAGTAATAAGATGCAATTTAATACCACCGGGTAGATTAACAGGTTTTGTCTGCACCTCTTTTGGCAAAATCTTCCCGTCTCAGCATCTGTGAAAAAGTGGCAACCGTTCTCATGCTAGAATTTCGCTAACTACACACTTTTTATGCCCGTCTAGCTTGTGACAAAACTTTGCGATCGTCATTCATGCATCCCACGAAATTTCAGCTGAAGTTAAATAAGTTCTTGGGAAGGGCTACAAACTTTATTTCGCTGATTCTACACGCTGCTTTCCCAGGCCGTCGTCAGACGTTTAGTGAATGCGCAAAGCAGTTCAAAATTTAAGCATGTTCGAAAAATCGATAGTGCTCTGTCATTCCCGCCAATAGGCGATCGCTGTAGGCTGTCATCTAGTTTGAATTGGCCGTCATCCTTCCCACCTGTCAGTTTGTCGATTAATGCGCTAGTCATCGGGGCGTATGGTCTCTGGAGATTCTGGACCCCTGCTGTATACTGCGGTCGCCGGAAAAATAGAAAATTCCAGAACGATGAGCGCTCACCGAAGATTGTGCCACCATGAGCCTAGAAAATCATGAATTGCTTGAAGCAAATCAATTGCAGAACGCCTTCCGGCTTCTTCCTAAGAAGGATTTTCTGAAGTATGTGTCCAATCTGGGTTGGCAGTCTTATGGCCGCGGAAAGCCAGACGTCAGAGGAACCTCTTAATCCGACGCCGACGCCAATGACACGGCCATTCCATCACAGGTTCCAAGCGTTGTCAAGTGGGCTAGAGAAGATTGGAAGTGTGAGTTCATTATGTCAGGACTTGTTTTGCTGCTTTAATAATGACTACAATTAGTCATCGTAATAACTCCCAGTGAGACGGCTTGTATTCGGTTAATGTGACACGGCCTCTTGTCTATTTCCTGACACTATAACAGTAAATTTTGCAAGATGGTGACAACTTAGAGAGGGGTCCAGTCTGCAGAGAAACCAAGTCTTTGAAGACTGATGGTTGAAACTTAAGAAAGAACTGTAGATTCTCAAGTCGAAACCAAGGGAACTATAATTGTCCAAGCATTGAATCAACGTCACTCAAAATAGGACCAGTGGGTGTGGACAATCTTCATAGCCGCAATGCGACAAGCATCTGAGGAACCTCGTAATCTTTGGCCGATCTTTATGAGAGCATCCTGAAAAAGAAGGAGAGGAGATTACGAGGATTATCTGCAAAACGGCTAGAATGTTTGATACTTGCGAGAATTTTTCCGTTTATATCACGTCAGGTGAAGTGTTCGAGAAATCGCAGACTGACTGACCGTCTAGATGTGTTGCTGGTGGCGTTGACGGAGCAGACGGCGTGTGCTCTGCGTCTTTTGTCTCAGAACGGAGCAACGTAGTCAGTATGGTTCTGCCAAATGCATTTACTGAGTCCACATGCGTTAACCTTCGTCCAAAGGCTACGCTTGATGATTTACTATACTGACCGCAAAAGTACTAGTTACAAATCTTCCGCCAGTACTGAGTACTCACAGGATGGAGGACGGTGGTTATGGCCTTCGACCGCAGGAAATTCTTTGTGAGATTTAAATGAACCTTAGACAATAGAGCTCGATACGTGAACGCATCTCACATTTCGTTATCCGCGGATAAATGCCTACTTTGAGACCAGTGTACTGCACACTGCAAATCGGTCATCCTCGCGACAAGCACCTAATCCATTAGACCAAGTATTCTGGCTTGTCTCTGGTAGACTGTCCAGAGTTCAGCGCAGCAGAGAAGTGCGACTTCATGCGTTTTTAGCTTGCTGTTGTGCAGGAAGTGGCGACGGTTTCGGGCAGAGTTGCAGATTGAAGAAGGTCTGTGTGCTGTTCGCCCCCCTTGATGCAGACATAGAATCAGAATTCGGGTATGGAATTTCATCAACAATGTGGAGGAAGGAAATAAGTTGGTTACTGTCACGAAGGCCGCCCGAGCCACGTTATGAGTCTCGAGGAGAATAGTCTACAGGGCCTGAGGTTATATGTTTTCCTGATCGTCCGCTGAAGTACTGAAGGGGAAGAAACCCACCGGAACGGAATTATGGTGTTGCTGACGTTCTGGAGAAATTGGCCAGCTCCCCATGGTCGAAGCAGAAAATCGATCAGAAGGCTAAGTGTTTGACCGGCAAGTCGACCTTGAACCCATCGTGGTCTGCTCTGGTCTCCATGTGCGACGGCTGGCACATCGTCTGCTTACAACGGCAGCTATCCTAGAGAGCAGTGGTGAGCGCTATTTAGTGAACAGGACTGCACAGATACCCAGACGACTGCCGAGTTGCAACAGAGCTCAATAGATATTGTCAGAAGGCGGTCAGAATCAACAGGCACCAGCTGAATCTATCTGTTCGAAATAGATTTGACAAATTTCGATTTACCAAATTCGCAAATTAAATGCACTGGGTGTTGACACAGACCGGCAATAAAGTTAACACCACCGGAAAGATGTCTTCCATTCCAACCTAGAAAAGTGGTTGCAGTTCGTTAGTTGGATGCATTGAGGGCACTAAAATTGGATTGTCACCACAAGCCGGTAGCCATGTGAGTGGATGACTGAAGACCACCGCGAAGATGGCTTCTATTTCATCGTCACCGAGGAAACATCCGGCATTCATTTGAAACTCTGTTTAACTTGAATGTGCAATTGTTGTGTTTAAAAGTGAAATGGCAAATTGATTGCAGTTCGCACTTAAGGTGCACTTCATGCGTCTACTTGAAAGTAACTGAATGGGGACGCTAGGCGCAATAATCCATCGTTTTCTGCGCAGATCCCCATATGCGACAGCTAATGTATCGTCTGCCTGCAACTGCTGATATCCCAGTCAACAGCCTTGCCTATTCCTCAATGCATATCTGTGATAGAACACACAGATGACTATCGAATTTCGGCAACGCTTAGCGTCTGTTCTGAGAACTTCACGGCAACTGCATACTTCAACACCTGGCCAGTTGAGCCGCGATGCACTCGGGGGATGTCAACTGCGATTGGTATGTAGCGGCCTGGCAACTACATCCTATAAATACCGCAACACCTGGAAAATTTACCGTCCTTATCTGACTCTGTCTCTGTCGATGAAAATCCGAAACGTCAGGTTAATGAAGCCCGCGATCGTGTCTCCTCCTTCGCAACTCGGCCCGAATTAGCATGTGACACATATAACGACCCGCAGGCTGTTGGAGTACACTCTTCTCAAATACTGAGTCTCACCAAACGACCCTCCTCCGCCGCCGTTTGAGAGGCCGTCCTAAGGGAGGAGGAGGAGGGAGCATTGCATGCCTTGTCTGAGAAACGGTCAGAATATCTGAGACTTGTGAGACTCATTCAGTATGCATGTAATGTGAAAATGACTCAGAAATCACAGACTAGCCAGCTCTTTCGTCACTTTCAGGTTCACTGTCTGGCCTGAGTGCAGAAGGAAGAGAGGGCGGCGGCGGCGTTTGTCGGACATCAACATCTTTGACTCCCAGTGGGTCTTCAACAGACAACAAGAGATTTAATATGCTGTCTTTTGCCAGTGCTGCAAGAAGGCACAACCAGGTTTGCTGAGTAGATAGTGGCTTAGTTTCGCCCTCCTGGATGGGAATTGATTACAATTCTGCAGCTATGCTTCATGAGATAGGTAAATGTGTTTGGCTTGGTCGATGGAAGCAAAAGCCTAAGTGGCTGTGTACACGTCATCTTCCACTTCAACATCTCCCCGTTACAGGCGACTCACCGGTGCCGGTAGGTGCATGTCGCCACAGGCCGGCAACCAGGTAAGTGGGTCGCTGAAGACCACTGGGAACATAGCCTCCATGTCGTGCTAAGAAGTGAGGTGACAAAATGGTTGCGGATCATTCGTAAGGTGCGCTTATGGCCTTTACTTGGACGTCATCGAATGAGGACGCTGGACGCATTAATCCAGACTGCAGTACCACTTTTAGACAAAACCATCTTGAAGAAGCGGTCTGTCGTCTGTTTTGTCCTGGTACACGCAGGAGTGAATTCAGCCTAGAAGAGTGGTTCCAGTTCTGCCGGAAATACACATCTGTCTTTCAACACCCATGATTGATATAATAGAAGTTGTTGAACACATCACCACTAGCCATCGTTAGTGGTAATGTCAACAAGCAGGCGGGGCGCCAAGTCCCTCTGATGGACAGTTGCCTTCCGACACAGATTCCTACCACTGCGTCGGATTCCCATGTGCTAGCCGCCTCCATGTTTTAATTTGTTAAAATGATGTCAGTAGGGCTAATGACAGGAAAGCAACTTTGAGACCTGACATTTGGATAATGAACAACTGTGTCTAACACATCAAGAGATTGACCTACCACTTTCTGCCGACATTCTCCACTTGTATGCCTCCTTCTGGGCTGGCTCCTGCCTGGTCGGTAGGATGACGGGGGCCTCCTCTACCTCCATCCGGCCTTCCAGCACCCCTGGACCCTTAATGCCATCTACAAAATCCACGACAGTAAGAGTATGTGTGAGAGCGGGGTCATCGTACATTGGCAGCAAGCAAATTTCATCTAACACTCTCATTAACTTCAAACCATATGATACGGAAGCCTCTAAGTAATAAAACGGAAAAAAGGCCAAATGACAATTCGTAGATAATGCCTACCCTCGACAGTGCTCAACGTAGCTGCCTCTTCGGCCTGCTCAAACGACTGTGCGTTGTGGACAGTCACGTCATCTTCAGCGCACTCGCAACCTTCCCCGGCATACCGAAGTTCCATGCCATCTAAAGTGCGTACGAGGAGAGAGTACTGATGTGCGGTTTAAGATTGATTTCTTAAATGCGAAACACACGATGGATCGTGAGCCGTGGCGCTGAGAAGAAAAATTGCCGTATGGGATGGAGGTAGATGTGGTGGTGGTGTTGGTGGAGGTGGTAGTGGTGGTGGTGGTGAGACAAATTTCAACAACCACTCCTATTAACTGCAATCCGTAAGACACGGAAGCCTCTAATTAATAAGACAGAAAAAAGGCCAAATGACGATTTGCAGATAGTGCCTACCCTGAACCGTGGTCAGTTTGGCTTTGTGTTCCGCCTCCACATACGATTGTGCGGCATGAACCTCGATGCCCTCGTCAGAACACTCCAAACGTGTCTGGACACAGCTGAGTTCAAAGTCATCTAAAATGCGTATGGTGAGTGAGTACGGGTAGGCGACTTTGAAAGCCAAATGGGTGTAGTTTGATTTCTCGCAGCAGAACACACGATGTATCGTCATACATGACAATGAGAAGAAACACTGTCGTATTGGATGGAGGAAGATGTGGTGAGTAAAGTACTGTTGGTGGCAGCGGCGGCGGCGGTTTTGTTGACTCAAACAACTGTCATTGGCGCGGACTTTCATTGAGGAGAGTTCAATGGAGGGAATTGGGTCTGCATTGGGTAAAATGCTGTCAGTGACTGCACCAGGAGGTATGATAATATGTGGAGAATAGATTGACCTACCGTTTGCCGCGGACATTCGCCATTTGTGCTCAATCTGAGCTGACGTCCTGGTCGGCAGGGTGACGGGGGCGTCCTCTGCCTTCCCTCGGCCTTCCGACGCAAACAGCAAATCCATATCCTCTACAATTGTAAGATTGCCTGTGAGAGAGAGTGCATCGTACATTTGTGGTGAGACAAATTTCCCCTAACCCTGTTATTAACTGCAAACAATATGGCACGGTAGCCTCTGAGTGGCAAAATGTAAAAAAAGGCCAAATGACGATTTTCAGATAATGCCTACCCTGGACCGTGGACAGCTCAGCTTTGTGTTCCGCCTCCACGTACGACTGTGCGGCATGAACCTCGATGCCCTCGTCAGAACACTCCAAACGTGTCTGGACACAGCTGAGTTCAAAGTCATCTAAAATGCGTATGGTGAGAGAGTACGGGTAGGTGACATTGTAAGCCAAATGGGTGCAGCAGAACACACGATATATCGTCAGACATGACGATGAGAAGAACCACTGTCGTATTCCATGGAGGAAGATGTGGAGGTGATAGTGCTGTTGGTGGCAGCGGCGGCGGCGGTTTTGTTGACTCAGGGGTAGGGTCAACTGCAGAGTCTTGCGTGGTGTAAGCCAATGGCCAACAATTGGCTCCGTAGATGCACATTTCCACGTGAGTTCGAAGCGTTCTCCCCGCAGCTTACATACCTCCACAAATTAATGCTGTGAAATGGGTCGTGTTATAGAAAGCCACTAGGCTTGCAGGTGACTAGAGCATCCGTGGTAGTATGGTGTGTGTGAGCCGCGGACACACTTATTGACTACATATCATATGATACAAATGCTTGTCAATGCAAAAGCAGAGAAAAGGTGTTTGGCGTATCATAGATAATGCCTACCCTCAACTGCTGCTGTCAGCGGGGCTTCCTCTGTAACCTTCTCGTCTGACTGTCCGTCGGAGTCTACGACGCATTCCTCTACATATTCCCAGCACTCCTCCGCGCATTGAAGTTCTACATCATCTGAAATACATACGGGGATTGAGAACAGACCATCCGCCGTGGGAACTAGTAGAAGCACTGCTGTATATCAGGGAGGCAGAAGTGGAGACGGTGTTGTTGTTGTCGTCGTTGTTTTTGATGGTGATGGTGGTGTCATCTAAAATGCGTACGCGGAGTGAGTACAAGTAGGCGACTTGACACGCCAAATGGGTGTGGGTGGTGGTTGGCGGGTGGTGGACGGTGGTGGTGGTGGTGACGACGGCGGCGGCGGCGGCGGCGACGGTTTTGGTGACTCTCAGGTCATGTCTAGCGTGACGTATGGCCATTGCCAACGCCATCTCCCGCACGAGTACGAAGCGTCCTTTCCCGAACTTGCATCAGTGGAGCTACTGTCAGGAATTTAACCATGGGGCGTGCATTTGAACGGTGAACAGCTGTTTTGCATTCAACAGATTGACCTACCATTTGCCACCACTGCATTGCATTCATCTCTACTCGCAAACCGCCTCTTTGTGGACAAGATGATGTCAGCGTCCTCTGCCCATCTCTGACCTTCCAGCGCGCAGTGTAAATCACATAATCTGCAACATTATCATCCACAGTGATATGGGCGTCTGTGTGAGTCACGTCATCTTGCAGTGGCGAGAGGACGAATTGCATCAAGCGCACTCTTTCTTGGACCGTCCTACATTTCATGGATAATTCTTCCCGTTGACTCTGGGCACTATGGCTTCTTGTGAATTCTCATGATGGGCCCCTGTGGTCTGCACAAAGACCCCCTCCTCCACATTTTCCCATCATTCAAGCCCACTTTGGAGTTCTATGTCATCTAAAATGCATACGCGGAATGAGTGCAGAAGTGTCAGTTGAGCCTCCTTGGTTTCACGCAGCAGAACACACGATGGCTCCTCGACCGTTGCATCGTGAAGAAACATTGCTGAGGTGCTGAGGCTTGCAGGCGTGTCACGCCTGTGCTCTTCCCAACACGAGGGTGAAGCAGCCTCCACGGAACTTGCATCTCCTGGAAATGGATGCTGTGAAATGAGTCGCCTTAGAGAGGAGCCTTTGCTTCACAATGCAAAGGCAGAGAAAAAGTGTGAGAGGTGTCATGGATAATGCAAACTCTCAGTTTCCGTCAGTAGGGCTTGCTTTGTAACCTTCTCATCTGACTCTCCGTCGTAGACTATGACACCTTCCTCTGCATACTCCCATTTCTCCTCAGCGGTTTGGAGTTCAACATCATCTAAAATGCATACGCGGAATGAGAACAGATCGTTCGGCGTGGGAACGAGACGAAACATTGCCGTATAGGAGGTGGCACAGTTGGGGGCGGCGGTGACGGTGGGGGTGGCGGTTTCGGTGACTCGCAGGTCATTTCTACTTCAGAGTCTAACGTGGCGTAGGGCCATTGCTAACTCCTTGTCCTAC
This sequence comes from Spirometra erinaceieuropaei, assembly GCA_902702965.1. Classification (NCBI taxonomy): domain Eukaryota; kingdom Metazoa; phylum Platyhelminthes; class Cestoda; order Diphyllobothriidea; family Diphyllobothriidae; genus Spirometra; species Spirometra erinaceieuropaei. The sequence continues at coordinate 771,028 of CACRXP010000100.1, forward strand.
ATGTGCACTTTCTAACACGAGTACGAAGCGTCCTTCCCGGAACTTTCATCTCACCAAAAATGGATGCTGTGAAACGAGTCGCCTCAGGGAAGAGCCACCGCGCCGTGCCGACATGATCGGCACCTGCAACTATGGGAGGAGGATCGGGGTGTACATGTGCGACGTCATGTACATCGACGTCTTACGACGATGGATGACGGCGAGGAACACATTTAAGAGTGAATCGTGTTTGTTGCGTTTTAAAGGCTGTTGTGAACGACTGACGAACCAGCATTCACCGATTCTGTGGGGACGCAAACGATGCTTTAATGAATAGAACTGCTTGGACGCTCGGAAAAATGGTGAGTTGCAACAAAGCTCAGCATTTCTTGCGGGAGCGCGGCCCGAATAAAGATTTCCAAACGTCCCAGAAAAACCAAACAAAAAATGCCAATTAGTGTTTTACTCACCAAATATGGGGACGGAAAACGTCTTCGCCGCACACGATTTCAATAAAAAGTAGAAAAGTCGACAGTCATCCCAGGTGGAATGACAGCCTACATTGATCGCTTATTGAGAGAAATGAAAAACCAGGACTTATTTTTTCAGGCATGTTCATGATCCTGACTGCTTTGCGCATTTACTGTGCAAGGCACAACAAATCTGATTGGGTCGTTTAAACGGACTGAAGTTACCTTTTGGCGGGGACCCAAGACGGGAACGGTGTGAAGATGCCAGTGTGCCTTCCCCTCGCAATCGCTGGTTCCCTCCGTCGCAATTACCATTCGCCGCAGATTTTCACGTTATCTTTCGGTTGACGTCGGCAACCCTCACGACCCTATTCTGTAGTTGTCACCAGCGCCACTCTCCTCGCCGCTTGTGTAACGGACATTTCGAAACCATCCCTTACTCCAGACGCATGTTTGTATACGTTATTCCTCCTAGCATTTCTGTATCCCCTCCTTATAATTCGATTTTTTTATCTTTTGTGACACAGACCTCATACGTCTTAAAGTCTTCTTACCATTTTCATACGTCTGTGTTTGACATGGGGCTTGGCCGCCCACTTCAGAATTTACACAACCGGTAAACTGCTCCCTAGTGTCTTATCGAACCGGAGTGTGTGTCGTCCTCAACATAGTCGCCAACGGGCTCGTTGCCCTGTTGGTTGTGATTGGGGTTGGGTATGGCTGGCTGGCGATGACTAGTAACCTGGAAATTGGCATTGCAGTCTCCCTTGTCTTTGTCAGTAATGCTAAAACGTATTACATCCATCTGGTATACCCCAGTGGTGGACCAGCTGCGTCAGGTCCCAACAGGTGATCAAGCCTATGATTGGCTGGATGAAGACAAACAAGTCCGAAACAGTGCTGTATCAATCAACCCCCCAGAATCTGACGTCGCCCCTCTGCTATCATAGCTTGGTCGACTTCGGTCTGGTAGATGGTTGCCTGTTCGTGACCCCTATCACCCATACGAAGCTTGTTTGCTTTGGGAAGCCAATGGATCGGTGTGCGTCCATTCCTGAGTGAATGAATACCCGATCTGCAGCGACAGAGAATGACAGGTGGCGAGGCACTGATGAACTTCGGTTCGATGAAGTGTTTATGACCCATCTGGTAAACCCCACGTCCCAAGTACAGGCAAATCCCGTGGCTAACATTCCAGAAAACGTCTGGTATGCAGTTTGTAAACCACGAGTACAAGCGAAGGCGTAGACTGTATTTCTAAAAATTAAGGCTTTAGACACTATTCCGCAGAATGCTAATATACCTTGTGCTGTTTAGACGTCCGGATTACAGTACGGACTCCTCGATCTCCTTTCAGTAGGCCTGACTACAGGGGGGGGCTTCTGCCTCTACATTATTGAGAGGACGTCAACAGGGTTTGAAGAAGTGATGTGAGGGGATTCTCCGGTCTGCCTAACCTTAAGCTTGAGAGGATTAAGATTTTGGAGCCAACAGGGACAGGAAAACGATTAGATGTCTACTTCCGCTTGAAATATTGAAGACAGGAAGTGTCTTCATTTTCCTGATTCCCTGAGTAATAGTAGCCAACACCGTCACTGCTGTTTGCCGGAAATTTGTCAGTTTGATTTCTATGAGGTCACGATGGACCAAAAAGCGGTGAAAGTGAAGGCACTTTCGCGCCCAATTGCTGTGGCATTTGTGCTCTTGAGAAATGCGTAAATCGAAGCAATTTTGGCAGTCCATATAGTTTGGGAATATGCGAACCTACAGGCCTAAGACACGCAGCCATGTTCTCGACTGTTATTTGCTTTTCAAGTAACGATTTTACCTTTTTCCCAATAAGGTCTTATAGCGCTTTTGTTTCTTCTTTCACATGGGTTTCCGAGGAAGATTTGCTGGAGTCACTCTATATCGCCTCCATGTTTCTCACATAGTCAGTCTTGTTTAGGATCACGACAACGCTTCCTTTGTCAGGTCTAGAGACGACTGCAGTAGCCTTACGTAGGTCAGTTAGGGCTGAGAGGTGTTGTTTAGTTATTTGTGAGCGTTGCTTAGTCGGGGAAGTTCTGTATTGATAGGCGATACCAACGAATTTCGCTTTCAACCATCCCGCATTGTCCTCTGACGTCGGCGTTACTTTCGATAATTGGTGATATAGGTCTTCAAATTGAATCTCAGTCTCCGTCGGATCTATTTTTCTTCTTGGCATACAAAACTGAAGTCCCAATGAGAGGGCTTCGGCTTGCGGTTTAGTCAGTTTCAAATCCGACATGTTAACAATGTAGCCATTTGGATTTACTGGAAACGATTCGTCTACGCGTTGTTCATTTAGCGACTTCATCAAATCAGCGAGAACACCTGTAGGTTCGCATATTCTCAGACTATATGGACTGCCAAAATTACACAAACCAGGGGTACCGTCACGACCAATTACATCGAAGCAGTCAGCCCTATCTTCTGTGCGGAGAACGACAATTAAGGTCAAGGCCGTACCGACTGCCTAAGTAGACAACGACGCTTTTTCAAACACAACGGAAGCAAATTCCTTTGATATAAAAGGACGCGATATTTGAGAATCACCCTATCCAGCCAAGACCTCGGCCAACTTTGCGCCCACGCATACGCCGTGCCAGAGATCGCCGCAAGTGTGGGAAATGAAATAGCGAGCCAGATCGTCCCAGGCTGCGTGCAGGGCCTAGTTTGCGTACCATAAATAATCAAGTGCATTTCCACACTTTCGTATAGCGCCAATAGTCGAGGTAAGTCATTTCTACTCAGAACAGAGGGGCAGAATACAATGACCCCCTCTTAATATGCTCCCAATTAAGTGCGTGGAAGTAGGGGTCAGCAAGTTTGTGGTAGGCGTAGGCGCACTGCTTCCCTTTGTCACCTACTGTGCCGATGCTATCTCCAGTAGCCTTGATGGTGTCAGCCATTGTACTCTTCCGGCTTTAGAATTGCGAATGAAAATCTGATATGCTGAAGTTTAAAATGCCTACGAAGCTGCAAACATGATCACACCGTCTACTCTGTTGGATTTGAGTAGTATATCGCATCGATGTTTGGGTCGATTTTTGTTTGTATAATATCCCGGGAAAACGTGGTTATAAAAGTGTTAGCTTAAGCTCCCAAAAGTTTAAGGGGGTGGCCTGGATTAAAATCTTCGTTTTCTCTTCCCACCACATATGAGGCCTTGTCGCGGCAACTTAAGTCATTGGCGAACCTCTGCCACTACGACCCCCGGGTCCGGCCCTGAATAGAAGTTAGACTCCAGTAGAGAGAGAGAGAGAGAGAGAGAGAGAGAGAGAGAGAGAGAGAGAGAGAGAGAGAGAGAGAGAGAGAGAGAGAGAGAGTATTACTTTTCGTGCAGAATCAATGGATAATAGATTGAAGCCAGATGTCAGATGGGCGAGGCACGTGTTCGGTGCCACCAGAGCCGGCGTCCAAGTGCTGACATGGCAGGCATCAGAGCGCCTTGGGCGAGGCCATGTACGAGTCAGCCTTGGAGTTAATTGGACGGTTTGGCTAACCGTAATTGGTAGGGGACCATACTGACACTGGTACTCACGTGCAAGGCCGCGCGAGAGCTGCAATATTGCGCAACAGACGCCCGCAGCACGGTTACTATAGCTTAAAGTGATAAGCAACAGAAAGAAGCATTTGAAGCGTCTGTGGTTGGCAGTGTGCTACGCTGAGAAGCTCGTGGATCTCTTATTTAAGATTCGGGGACATTGGTAGGGGGCGCTCACCGATCGTTCATACGGAACTCAGTCGTTCCGTTGTGCCTTAAGGGCTCTCACTCTCTCTCGAGCTCAACCAGCAGCCGCACAGCGGCGCATGCCTATATATTCGGAGACATGTTTTTTCAATAGTGCATCTCCCGAATTCATCGCTCACTTGAAGTCAGAAATGCGTGCTGGGAAACATTAAGTTGGCCAGGGTGTGTTACGTTCCCATTCGACATCTCCGTTATTTTGTGTCTTGCTGACTGGACCTATAATCTCGTTCAAATGTTTTCTTTTTAAAAATTCTCAGGCGTGGCCCTCATGTCATGTTTGGAAACTCCTTGAGTGCATATCCAAATCCTCAAAAAACCGGTTTTCAAAGCGACCAAGTTCCTTACTTCAAAACAGTTTAGTGTATATTAAGGGAGGTAAGCGGACATTCGAGAATCATGTTTGCAGATAGACCGAAGAGCTTTTTGTTTAGCAGCAGCAGTAGTGGTAGTATTAATAGTAGCAGTCGTAGTGATAGTACTAATGGTGGTAGTAGTAGTAGTAGTGGCAGTAGTAGTAGTAGTAGTAGTAGTAGTAGTAGTAGTAGTAGTAGTTCGCTGCTACTTGTTAAAGTTGTGGATTATGCCAGGCTTCTTGGCTGTGATGGATATCTCCCCCCTCCGCCTTTGTCCTGACTTCTGCAGCGAGCCTGATGTCCACTGCGCGACTGCGCAGATCTCTTATAAGCCGATTCCTACGTGTTCATCCCTGAAGGACCCAAAAAGAAATGCCACTGAGGATATGGCATGCTCTGCTATGCATCAAGGACGTTTCTGGGACGACGGGGCGTGTTGCTGTTGGACTGGGTGTTGGGATAGCGCACCGGCCAGGAGTTACCATGCGCAGCAGGGTTAGGAAAGTTAAGGACAGATTAGGTCCCAAGAGGCCGTCTGCTATGGTGCATCGTATATCGTGCCTAAACTGTCCTTGAAATCACATTTGCCAGGCTGCCTATAGAAGCGAACTGGCCAGTCCTAGGAAGCAGTTCAGAAGAAAAAGAAGATGCGATCAGCGGAGCAAGAAGTCTATTGGCCTGAAGTTTCGAATTCCCACTCGATCCCATTATCAGAGACGGCCGCAGATAAAGGTAGTGGAGGCTCTCGCGGACATTGCTGAGGGTCGTAAATGAGGCGATGATAACTCGTCAGTCCGTGTCCGAGGCGTTAATAGCCGCGATTTCATCAACCGTGTTGGATGTTGGCGTAATGATTACTCGGCCGCCGTCACCGAGATTGTTGCTCGCCCCCGCCCTCCCCACATGGCTGATTCCCCTGCTTAGAGAATGTCTCATCAGTAAATATGGTAACAGGAGGTCATTACACTTGTTGATAGATTGCGGGCATGAGAACCATGATTCGGGCAGCTCGCAGCTCACGCGGTTTTCAGCCCTTGCGAGGATTTCGAGTGAGAATCCTTAACGTCAGGCCGATAAGCTTCTTGTTCCACTGATTGCTTCTTCTTCTTCTTCTTCTTCTTCTTCTTCTTCTTCTTCTTCTTCTTCTTCTTCTTCTTCTTCTTCTTCTTCTTCTTCTTCTTCTTCTTCTTCTTATTCTTCTTCTTCTTCTTCTTCTTCTTCTTCTTCCTCTTCTTCTTCTTCTTCTTCTTCTTCTTCTTCTTCCTCTTCTTCTTCTTCTTCTTCTTCTTCTTCTTCTTCTTCTGAATTTATCGGACTGCACGCGTGCTTGGATCACGCACATTCGAGCGTAAACTGCCTGTGCGACAGGATGACGAATTGGCACGAGGGGTTGCCAACACCTTCGAAACGGGTCACGAGTTTAACTTTACAGCCGCCAAGATAATTGCTCATACCGGATTCGAGACAGACCGACAGTTAATTGAAGCCTGGGCTTTCGATGCGAACTCAATCAATCGATACAGAGCCCCGCGCAGCAACCTCCAGACCTACGGCACTGACCGTTGATCGGCCCGCTTTCACCTGTTACGTAGCTGCGGTCATCTCTGATGATGGACTGCTGTACGAGTTTGAAAGCTCAGTAAATTAGACAAACGGTGCCGGGGCCAAAAATCCCCTTACTCATGCATTCACACACCTGAAACTCGAGCATTTACCTCCACACAGATGACTGACGATTTTGCCGATATGACTCGGGACACGTGGGACTTAGATTTCAATTTTAATAGTCAACGCCCAGCAAGCGGTTGTTTTTTGTCGTTGAAAGCCCCCGCTTCCAGCGGTCTACAACGCTCCGGCCAGCTACGCTAGCAGGCCCCTGGCAAGAATCTGGTGAGTCAGCGTCTGCAATCCAACCAGCAACAAAAATGTTCGGGAATGCGTGACTCATCGGATGTTTTTTTCTTTAAAGCACCGCCCATACCATGTGACTGACGCCAGTTTCGAAGGGGAGGTGTGTGCGTTGTAGAGAAGTCTTACAACTGTACCCGGATCAAGGACCGTCTTAGGACAATGTCATTCATTTCATGCCGGACGTCTCGTCATGCGTGTTTTGTTTGACGGAGAGTGCACACAATGAGGGTCAGAACCCAGGTCTCACTGTTCGTGCGTCCGCAGATTTCTCAACAGGAGACTGGAAAATGACCTTCTCATGGCTGCTCCACAAATTTAGGCAAACAGACGACCAACCATAGCTGGCGACTTTTGGCAGATAGACTTGCCGTTCAGGACACGTTGAGCCACCTGGCGTCTTCTCCTAGAGTCTTGCATAAGTGTCTCAGAACTCGTTCAACCTGTTCGGCGTGATATCCGAGGGAGGTCTGTCGCAGACTGCGAAGACCACTGAGGGAACAGAAGTGATTGGCCCGTAGGTCCGATTGTAGTGAGGTGGACTTTCGCAGCATCCGTCTCACTTTCCGTCTCCCCTCCCCTTCTCCCCGATGATGCAACAAGGTCAAGACGACAGCGTACAAGCCTGGGCACGGCGAAGGAACTGGCAACTAGTTCTCGTCTACACAGTCCACTCGCATGCTAGTGCCCCGAGCCACATTAAACGGGCCCGTTCCAATACAGCTTTCGGAAATGTTCACTGCAAGACGGGTCTCGCTAAGGACTCCTTGTAGCCCGGCCTTCAGTCTGAGGGACACCGGGGTATCCAGTCAATTGGCAATCCTCCAAGGCAGGACTTCAAACACGTCTTGATAGTTGAAAAGAGGGAGAAAATTACGCAAAGGGTCAATCTTACTCTCTGTTCCACCTTCTTCCATTATACACTACAGTGCATGACCGATCTCATGAAATGTTGGCCGAAATTCTTAAATGTATTTTCGATTAGGAGGGATTACTTAAGTGAGGTTGTAGTATTGATTAGCATGTAGCATCATCCTTTGACATTTCGGAGTTGCCAGGATGTCGGCTTTTGGATTCACTCCTTGCTGACCTTCAGCAGCAACCACGATCTGCAAAAGATGACTACTTAAGTAGCATGCATTTGTCGTATTGATTTTCGATGGCCTTACAAATTCAAATATATTTTATAGAAAACGTGCACAAAACATGCCTTATTTTACTCTTTCGGTAGAAAATCACACTGTCTTTATATTTTATACCTGAAGAAAGTGTATATTTAGGGTTTAAAAAAGTTTACTAATTCCCAAATAATTTTGAGCCATAGCATTAGCGTTTAGCGATTTCAGTTTATAAGGTGCATGCTTTCCGCTTAAGGAAAATCATATATTCTTCTTTGCCTTTGAGATGATACCATAAAGACTTTACAAAATTTTGCAATTTTGAAATTTTTGTGTTGTACATTTCATGCGAAACCTCGGTAAACGGACATGCAGGATGTTGTATATATGGACATCGCACGGTCTTGAAAATCCAATAATTAGAAACTTTTTTAAAACCTAAATATACACTTTCTTCAGGTATAAAATATAAAGACAGTGTGATTTTCTACCGATAGAGTAAAAGAAGGCATATTTTGTGCACGTTTTCTATAAAATATATTTGAATTTGTAAGGCCATCGAAAATCAATACGACAAATGCATGCTACTTAAGTAGTCATCTTTTGCAGATCGCGGTTGCTGCAGAAGGTTAGCAAGGAGTGCATCCAAAAGCCGACATCCAGGCAATTCCGAAATGTCAAAGGATTATGCCACATGCTAATCAATACTACAAACTCACTTAAGTAATCCCTCCTAATCGAAAATACATTTAAGAATTTCGGCCAACATTTCATGTGATCGCTCACGCACTGTAGTTCCAAATCTGAGTCAAGCCCAGCGTGCTATCATGACCAACGCTGTGTCACAGACCTGTCCGACTTAGGTTGGGTCACAAACAACGACGTCGCCTGTTCTATCGCGCCGATGGATCCCGAAAGTAGTTTATCCTTTGTCTGAATGACAGTTTGGTTGCCGCTGCCGGCAACAGAGTGAGAGCAGGAGCGGTGACTTGCTCGTGAGTTAGTTTACAATGGCAGTAGACTTGCGCCGCATCTACCGCACTACTTCCTGGGCCCCGCACTAAGACAGAGTCAAGAAGACCGGAGGTGAGAGAGGGCTGAGGTGAGTGGCACAGCGAATACCAGCACCTAGGCGTATCACCACACCCCCTGGTCCACAACGGACACTGGCGCGAGCCTCCCATTGGGCGTACAATCACGCCCCCAATGTTGGCATTTTGTTTTGGCTGCGCATTCACCCTAACGCCTGAAGACTCCGATCTAGCCCCCATGATGGTCCAGAGCATCAATCGTGTGGCCCATTTTAGGGACACACTTTGTCCGAATAAACAAACTAACACGGCTGATTAGAGCATCCTGAGTTCTTAGTTGGCAAACAGGTGCCCGGAGAACCTCAGTTTGAACGATCAGAAGTACGCAACCAGGATGGCCGTGGAGCCTTAGTTTTACGAGCCATTCCACACGTCGGTTATGAATAGAAGTCGGACCCTAGGTCACTACTACCCCTGCAGATCGCGATCACGGCCGCTGTCCAAGTAGCAAAGTGTCAAGTTTTGCGGTTATCCTGCATGTATTTCAGTCGTAAACGAAGTAACTGCCTCGGCATAACTAATAAATGGCCACGGACTCACTTCGAAGAACATATTGGCGTAATTAAAGGAGCTTCACTGATAACCAACTCCCGCCTCCAAACCTCGTCACGCTCTCGTCTTTAAAGGTGTCGGAGTCCCGGTCAGAGGTGTTCGCACATCGTGTTGTAGGCATTAAGAGGCGGGCTTGGGTTGCATCAACAGTAGGTGGGCTAACTCGCGAAATGTCAACCGAAATTCCGAAATGCGTTTTTCTTTCGCCAAGATTAATTATATAGGGTTGTAAAACTAACCATCGTGCAACATAGTTTTATCATAATTCAGTTACCCTAGGATGCCGGTTGTCGAACCAACTTCTTTCCGGCTGCATATCAAAACTATGCTCTGAAAAATGAGTATTTAAGTAGCATACATTTTTCTTATTGATTTCCGATGTCTTTAAAAGTGCAATTATATTCCCTGGAAAACATGCATATAAATATTCATTCTGTTCCTCATTCGGTAGAAAATTAGTCTTCTTTCAATTTTATACTCGAAAGAAGGATATAACTCGGTTTCAAAAACTTTTCCAATTCCCGAATAATTTTGAACCCGACTCTCCGTAATGCTTTCATTCAGGGTTTCCAAACTACAAGCCGTATATTTTCCGCGTACGGAAAACCATACATTTATCCACGGCATTAAAAGGAGACTATATGGGGTTCATACAATTTGGCAGTGTATTTGAGCCATATTATTAAATTTACAATCCACATTGGTAAATGCAGAGACGTGATTTTTTACAGACGGGCATTTCATGGTCTTGAACAATCTCATAATTAGGAACTTTCTAAAACCGAATTATACCCTTCCGTCCAGCATAAAATTGGAAGAAGACGTAATTTTCTACCGAATAAGCAAGAGAATAAATATTTTTATGTATGCTTTTCAGGAAATATAATTGCACTTTTGAGGGCATAAAAATCACTGAGAAAAGTGCATGCTACTTATATGGCCATTTTTTACATAGTATAGTTTTGACATGCAGCCGAAGAGAAGTTGGTTCGACAACCGGCATCCTAGGGTAACTGAATTATGATAAAACTATGTTGCACGATGGTTAGTTTTACAACCCTACTTAATTAATCTTTGCGAAACGAAAAGGCATTTCGGAATTTCGGTTGACATTTCGTGAATTAGCCCACCTACGGTACCAATCGGTGGGTGCCGTCCCCGTACCACCTCTGGGTCAGGACACCCCCTTGGGGGAGGAAGGAGGACTATCGACTTCGCAAAGATTCAGGATCATAACACGACAAGCCAATTCCCAGATGACGCCGAAGATGCTGGTAGGGGACGTCATTGAGGCTGAGGTACCTTTGGCCACGTCGTCAGGGCGAGGCGAAGACGCGATGGTTAAGACTGCCATCGTGTGAAAATAGCACTGAGAAACACAGACGCACCCTGACAAAGGGAAAGATTTAATCGGAGGGAGGTCTGTTTGGTGGATACTTCATTTGGAAATACAGTTGGTAATGCGGGGAGGGAGAATGCTTAGACGAGAAAATGCAAGTTCAGGGAGTCAAGATCATATGGAACCAACCAGGTTTCGCACCTGAAGCCTACGGTGGTCATTGGACCAGTCAAAATGCCTTTTCCGTTGGCCTGGTCGGAGGCCGGCTCATCTGTTCACCCAGTAGCACATACAAGGTCTCTACTCCGGCGTAAAGACCTTGAGGGCTGTCTTACAGTTGCGAGCGATCAAAAACTGGGAAATATAACTCTGCAAATAACCATGACTGAAGTGGCAATTCCTGGCTTATTTACTGTCATCGATCCGCCGTACCACAGCTTTCGGCCGGGGACACCCAGAGTTGGAACCCGTGGTCAACTGGTCATTGGTCCACATGCTCTGCCACCTGAACTGAAACTTCCTGCCTTTACGACTGTTAAATGTTAAAATAATATTCACTGCTCTCACACCTGATTTCAGCACAGAATACTGATGTTTGCCTCTGCCAGAAATGATCACCTCGGTCTTCCAAGTCCTTGCCAATAATGCTTCCTCGAAATCCAACCTATGAAAGCCCTCCGCTCCCCCCTCCGAATGCAAATTCTTCTGTTATTCAGTCGGCCCTAGGAACGCTAAGTGGTATGCACACTGCACAGACAGACTGCTTAAGGCAAAAAGGGCGACGGATGCACACTGTCAAGGTGATTTATGACCGTCCTATAGACGGTAACCTTTTTCCTAACAATGACTTGGCCCATTCCATTTACTGCCACTAGAGAAGGAGGAGGAGGAGGAGGAGGAGGAGGAGGAGGAGGAGAAGGAGGTTTGACGTCACGAGCCGAGGAACTTTCCTTGACGCACGAAACAAATGAGCTCTCTTATCCTCCGCTCCGCAACCATTAATTTCCTCTGGGAGGGCAATGAATCTAATTACCTTGGACGCCTGCCCCACAACTCCGTGGTTGGTTAGGAATTGTCCGAAACACGCATACTTTTCTGTATGTCTGAAGCAACTTATTTATCACCTCCTTCACGTCATTCATAACTCAATCTGAAAAATATTATTTTACTTAATTTCTTCGAGAAGACAATGGTTATTTCAGAGGGAGCGTGCCCACCGCCAGTCGGTATGTAGTATATATATATATATATGTCGAATAGATGAGGTAGTGTGCATTCCGAAATAATATGATGAAGACAGAAGGCCGCCGGACTGTAGAATCGCATTATTTCGCCACCCCCTCCCCGTGACACAGCGAACTGCAACTTCAATCCCTGGCACCTCTACGTTGGCTCACTGACCTCTGCCCGCATGCTGAATCGACGACCACTAAGTCCACCGTCCGTGTCCCATTGAATCGTCATCCCTCCTACCTCATCCTCCCCTATATATATATATATATTGAATAACTGAAGAAGTATGCATTCCGAGATGATATGATGAAAGGAGGAAGTCCGTCGGAAAAAAGACTTTTACTCGTAAATTTTCGAGCTGGTTAGATGTGACGAAACCCAGAAGGACTCCGCAGTTGTAAGGAAGAATGAACCTTCGCTCGCCAGGCTGGACGCATTGAGTAAGGAAGACAAGCTAATCTCAGAGCCAAGGAACAATCCAACCAGTAGAGACGCACTCAGATGTGTGTGAAGGAAATGTCTTAAAATGGGCAAGAGAAGTGGCGGTATGACAGTAAAGGATAACAGGTTGGAGGGAAGGCGGGGCCTCAGTGGGAAGGATGTCAAGTGAATCTGGGTTGGAAAGCAAAAAGAACTGATTTGACTTCGGCCCTTTAAGTAGTCTTCCCACGACCACACCCAGGCATCATTAAAGCCTTCCTCAAGAAATTAAAAATAGCCTTTATTCTTGACGGGACCACCACCATGAACAACATCAACAGCATAATTAACACCTAAGAAGTCGTTGGACGGTTTCAGTTTATTCGTGTAAAAAAGAGAGGTGAGAAATAAACCGTGAGTCTTAAAGTGCTCGACAGAAGAACCGATTTACGGCTGACAGCCTGGATGAAAGGAGAAAAAAAAGTAATCTGAAAGCTAGATGTGTCTTCTTTAAATTTAGGACTTGAGGGAGCAGATATGTAGGTTTCCAAAAATGTTTGCCTGTAAAAATGTTCCGGACGTTCGGACAAGCATACCTGCCGTTTGATACCCACTGCTCACAACACGTGTAACGGGTTCCAGATCTGTTCTGATATTACGTGGCATACAGGAATTCTACTCATAGGAGTCCGAAGAAAAGACGTGCAATGGATTTTGGTGAAAGCACGCAGCCTGCAGATTTAGCTTCAATATGCGTACATTTATCACTGAACTCTTTAGAGCCCGTCATTATGTACGCTCAGGCAGACGTGAAAATCGGTAGTAAGCTCTTGACCTTTTGCGACTACAGCTGGCACGCATTGCGTCAACTGAAATCCCGCCTGCGACTACGAGGCGATCAACTGTGAAGTACATTTCTGGCCGCTGTTTTCTCTCTGAATGCATATTAACTGACCTGTGCCAAAGCTTCATGAGTTTTCGCGCACACGGTGCCTTTGCATGGTTCGTTGGACATGCAGGAGGGGCGGGGAGTGCAGAGGGTTGAAGCGTCCTCTACCGGGCGTGTATGCTCGTAATCGGCAAACCGTCTAGCCTCTGTGTTCCTTGGCTAGCAACACTTTTATGTTGCTGCCTCACACTCTGCTGAGTCACGACTACCCTAAGCACGCACTTCGCGCCCGGACTTCCTGGATGGTAAACAACACGCCGTGCAATTAAATATTCGCCTCCACGCGGTATTGCCTTGGATTCTAGCTGAAGAACCCGTGGGAAAGTAGGTGCATGTATTTCCGCGCGGAGGGTGGAGGGAGCAACCCCCACCGAATCTTGCGCCTGAGTCGTGCCTACCTTCCAAAGTGTACTTTACGCTCTACGGCTGGGAGGGTAAACAACACTTAGTGCAAGTGAAAATCGCCTTCCGTGCGGTTTCTTGTCTCGTTTTTAAGGCACCTTTTTGCAGATTGATGAGTCAATGGGACAATGAGGGCCTGGATATCTTTCTAACTGCAAGCTAGTAGCCCTTCAGTTTGGGTTTTGAGGGCCAAATCATGCACATTACATTGTCGAAACCATACGTCAATTTAAAAAATTGAGTGACAGCGGTGCTGGGAACAAATATGACGGCAAATGGAGCCTATAGCGCGAATTAATTAATTAATTGACGTTTCAAGCAGCAGCAACTGCAGTTGCTGTCAGGTGTTCAAGAAATACCCACGAACGGAGTCCTACACGGATTCCCGAGATAATTCATTCCGCGCTTATCGATTTTTCATCTTCGCTACCTGATTGGCGTGATAGTTAGCTCCCAAAAATGACTGCATTGTAGCTTCGCTAGATTAGAACTATGGCCATGGCATGCGTTCCTCGAGATGCGTTGAGTCCGCTTATATCCTTAATTATAGACGTGCAGTAGGTGTGCTAACTCATGAAATGTCAACCGAAATTCCTAACTGCGTCTTCATCTCGAAAAGATTAATTAAGTAGGATTTTAAAACTTATCATCACGCAGGATAATTCTATAATAATTCGATTACCTCAGGATGCTGGCTTTCGAATAAACTTCTGTTCGGCTGCATGCCGCAACAATACTCCGTAAAATAGGAACTACATAAGTAGCATGCGTTTTTCCTATTGATTTTCGATGCCCTTAAAAGTGCAATTATATTTCCCGGAAAAATGCACAAAAAGTATTCATTCTTTTGTTGATTCGGTACAAAATTGCGTCTTCTTCTAATTGTATATTAAAAGGGAGGGCATAATTCGGTTTTCAAAAACTTTTCTGATTCCCGAATAATTTGGGACCCAACACTCTGTAATACTTGCATTCAGGGTTTCCAAACTACAAGCCGTACATTCTCCGCCTACTGAAAATCATACATTTCACTATGGTATTAAGAGGAGACTATATGGGGTTCATAAAACGTTGCAGTGGATTTGAGCCATATTGTTAACTTTAGAAGCCACATTAGTAAATGCAGAGACATGACGTTTTATGAGCAGCCATTTCACGGTATTAAAAAATCCCATAATTTGAAACTTTTTAAAACCGAATTATAGCCTTCCTTTGAGTATAAAAACGAGAGAAGGCGTAATTTTCCACCGAATGAGCAGAAGAATGAATATTTTTATGCGTGTTTCCCATGAAATATAATAGCACTTTTAAGGACATCGAAAATCAATGAGAAAATGACATGCTACTTTAGTAGTCCCTCTTTTACAGAAGTTTATTCGAAAGCCGGCATCCTGATGTCATTGAATTATTGTAGAATTATGCTGAATGGTGATTAGTTTTACAATCCTACTTATATAATATTTTCGAAACGAAAACGCATTTGGGAATTTCGGTTGACATTTCATGAGTTAACCCACCTACTGTACATGCTTGGCGAGCTTCAGATAGAGACTAATGCCAGTCACAGCGTCCAATCTCAACATCTCTACACCAGAAATTCTCGGACGGAATATTGGTGCGTGTGAAGGAGAGAAGGCCATGAGATCAAAAGTGAGGTACCCAAGTCCCTCAATATAAACAGTCTGACGCCGTGCCGTGCCATCCACGTGCGTTCTCTCCCGCCTCCGGTTTTCTCGACTCTGTCTTGACACCGGGCCCAAGTGGAGGAGGAAGAGATAGTGCAATAGACTGGGCGTAAGTCTACCACTACTACTACTACTACTACTACTACTACTACTACTACTACTACTACTACTACTACTACTACTACTACTACTACTACTACTACTACTTTAAAATAGTTCACGCGCAAGTCACCGTCTCCGCTCTCACCCTGCTGTGGAACACAGGGTAGACACCGTCGGAATCGACGGTCGAACTGTCATAATGCATTTGACTCGCTCTAAAGGCCGTGGTCGGAATGATTTCCAGGCGACCTCATAACTCGATCCCTTTGGAGAGAGGACCAGACCACAGACCTCTCCCAATCTTATCATCTGTTGTCTGACCAGCTTGGACAATCGATTGGAGCACGGAAATTGAGAGAGAAAGGGTGGAGTCGACTCTCGGCACATTTTGCTTACTCTAAACAATATGATGCGCTTGAGTCTACCACGATGCGCTTAAAGCCGTAATTTGGAATGTTGCCGACTGATGATTCCATTCAGAACTCGCAGTCAATCCGGCGTCCGTCTGTTGAGGGGCCGATTGGTGAACTGAGAGTCAGACTGCAACGGCTCCTTCTTGCTGTGGTCTTTATGACACACCCATTCTGTGGGATCCGAGCTGGGTGTGGCGGCACTACAATAGACGACTCCGACAGCGCCGATTACCTGCGTCCTCTACCGCCTTCGGTCTTCTTGACTCCTCCTTCTTCCTGATGTAGAAGAGGGAGTTGGGATTTTGGAACGCACACGTAACCGAGGTTTCGAGTTTCATCCGCTAACATTTCTCGTGCACGTGACATGTAAGTCTTGTGAGTCAACGGAATAAATCATCAAATTAATCTTTTTTTGACTAGCTCAGGCAGTTTTGAAACGGCGGCGTGTGACCGCAGTCGAGCAATTAAGTTTGCTTGACTAGCTCAACCACCAATACAGGTCCTCTCTTGGTGATAAACCTCATTTATAACCCTCAGTGACGACGATGCAAGTGATTTATGGAGTAGTTTACTACTACGAGCTTCACCGTCGGTGGAAAATAGTATCAACACTCTTCTGTGATGCTTGCAAACAAACCGTTTCGTCAATCCCACTTTTGGGGTTGCCTTACGTCCAAGCATAGGGGGGACTGAGACGGTTATGAGAAAGTCTGATTTATGAAGTCAGTTGGATGACTTCGAAGTAATGCCTGACCGCACTTCGTGATATATTTAAACGCCTAAGATTCATAAATTGGGGAATGCACTGATTTGTCAATATCAGCCAGACTATCATGTATGGATCATCGGCGGCGAGTGCCATAACCGATACTTTAATTGTGTGTGCAATGACGTAGCAACCGTAATAGATAAATACTGCCCCCAAGTGCATCTAACCTTTTTTGTTGTTGTCTCGGAGGGCGGTTGAAAAGCAAGACGAATAAAATCGATTTCCCAATAATCAAGTCTCTCCCTCAAACTTTTCCTGGAACTCGCTTGTACCTTTGTATTGACAAGTGGACACGGACTGCGAGGCGTATCGCCTCGGCATTGGAGACGTCTTGGAGGGTGCTCGCGGAGAGTCGGCAGCACTTATACAGTAGATGTGCTAACCCATGAGATGGCAACCAAAATTTCGAAATGCGTTCTCGTTTCGAAAAGATAAATTAAATAGTGTTGTAAAACTAATCGTGATGCAGCATAAATCTATAATGATCCAGTTGCCTCAGGGTGTCGGCTTTCGAAAGAACTTATTTTCGGCTGCATGCATGATCTATCCTCTGCAAAAAATGACTGCTTATGTAGTATGCAATTTTCTCATTGATTTTCGATGCCCTTGAAAATTCAATTATATTTCATGGAAAACATGCATAAAAATATTCATTCTTTTACTTATTCGGTAGAAAATCACGTCTTCTTTCAATTTTACGCTCAAAGGAGGAGTATAATCCGGTTTCAAAAAAGTTTCCGATTATGAGATTTTTATACCATGAAATGGCTGTTCATAAAACGTCATGTATCTGCATTTACCAATGTGGCTCTTATAGCTAACAACATTGCTCAAATCCACTGCCTAATTTTACGAACCCCATATGGTTTCCTCTTAACAACGTAGAGAAAAGTATGGGTTTTCGTATACGGAAAATAAGCAGCTTGTAGTTTTGAAACCTGCATGCAAGGATAACAGTAGGTCGGGTTCAACATTATTCGGGAATCAGAAAAGTTTTTTTCAAAACCGAATTATGCTCCTCCTTCGAGTATAAAATTGGAAGAAGACATGATTTTCGACCGAATAAATAAAAGAATGAATATTTTTATGCATGTTTTCCATGAAATATAATTGAACTTTCAAGAGCATCGAAAATTGATGAGAAAGATGCGTCATTTTTTGCAGAGTATAATTCTTGCATGCAGTTGGAAATAAGTCCATTCGAAAGTCGGCACTTAGTGGTAACTGGATCATTATAGTATTATGCTGCATGATGGTTCGTTTTACAGCCCTACTCAATTAATCTTTTCGAAACGAGAACGCATTTCAAAATTTCGGTTGACATTTCACGAGTTAGCCCACGTACTGTACGTTTCCTGCTCGCCAACCATCGATACCGTTATTCTGTGCTTTCTGATTACCCAGAACGAGGTGCGGGTTCGAAGTAACTAGTGGTAAGTTATTGCTCCTTTTATTTTTGTTAAGATTTGTTTTCTTCTTCCAACAAAAATTAGGGTTGTAGTCTTCATAAGTACTTAGAATCTTCGGCTTCTTCAACGTACTGTGCAATGCTTGTTCCACTTCGATGGGGAAGACACACTCCTTTTAAGTGTACAACTGTTCTCCTCGGAAGGGAGAAACCACTGGAGTGACCACTGGCTGGAACCATCTAACTGGAAGTAGGGCCTCTCTCCGTGCTCCGATCACGCCTATGTTACCTCGGAATGAGCTCTGACAGAAAGAGAAGACATAAAGGGTTAAGGATCTTCCTGAACAGATTTTTTTGAGTAGATGCAAGCGAAAGTTTAAACTGCACGCCACAAATTCACTGGGGGACTGACAAACCGATTTTTTTATAAAAATGGTTTGAAATTTTGTCCAACGCCAAGAAGTAAATTCGTCCTGATAACACTTTAACAAAAAAGCCCGGAAAATATGCAACATTAAATCAGCTACATCAGTTATTTTTATGGCATCTTATCATTGACCACTTTCAAACCAATCCTTGGGAGATAGATGGCTCCTTCGTCCTTATCTCCGGCAACAGCTAATTGTCCGAGCCTATCAACCAATTGGAGGTGAGATTGGAAGTAGTGGCTGGCCTATATGAACCCACGTCTAAGGTTGGCCACATACCCGCACAGAAATGAAATTGTGCAGACTCAGCGCAGTAGAATAAACGCTTGTTGGTATGGTCGAATGTTGGGTTACCGACACAGAAACAATGGTAGACGGAGAAGGTTGTCGTTTCGCTCAGCCGGATACAGCAGCTGCCATGGTTTTAACTTCTCCTTCCGAGTGGCCTTGGACAAAATGGAAATGTGCCCCACCTTCAAGCGCAAACGTTGAAGGAGACCTGGATGAGTGTGAAATAAGTGTGAGAAATGAGGTTTTTTATTTGATTTAGTTGGTGGGACTGGGACCCACGACAGCAAGCGCACGACTTGACTACAGCTAAGCTCCAACCGCCTGAGTTACGAGGCCCCGGTCGAGAGCCGTGAATTTAATCACAGAAATTGTTCATTTAATAGACTCAATTGAAACACTGACGCCACTTAATTAGTGATTTTCGCGAGCATGTCTGATGCTATTGACTGGGAGGCTGCTCCGTCCAGAGCCCATCTCGTACTGAGTATACAGGCAATTGTGCTTATGCGACTTATACGTACAATTAAGTAGTCCTGTCTGCTTGAGCACAGCAATTTCGGCGTCTATTAAACTTTTATTCAACTTGAGGAGAGGTCTGATGGCTACATTCACATTTTCAGCACACTTGCACAAACAGTGCGCACCGCTGTCAGTTTTCACCTTCTAGGTGAATTCTGTCGAACCATGAGCTGAAGGTTCATTTATCAGGGACTTCTCCCCATTGAAAAAGCTCGCTTTATAAGAACGAAAAAAATGCGCAGCTACTTGGGAGACTACGGAACCGGATACAGACAGCAGAGTTGATAACGTTCTCCAACTCCTAGTGATTTTTCGCAGGAAAGGTCATTTGCCTGACAATATTTCTATGCCGGGAGGAAGATAGGAGGGACTTGGCGTGATGTTTGAGGGACGAAGATACTGAAAGGCAGCAGTGCCGATTGATTCTCAGTGAAACAGTAGTTTCAGTTCTCTACTTTTTTACCGCGTTAGCCGTTCAACCGTAGACGGTTGTCACTCTGTTGGGGCTGCTCTCCGTAAATTGTTCTCTGCCCTACACACAACCGCAGTCGTCTTCGAACTCTGAACTGAAGTTGTTAGTCTGAGGGGCAAGCCCACCGTCCCTGAAACCACAGCAGCTCTGCTCACACGCTCACACCGACTAGGCCACAGGTGATTTGGTTCACGTGGGTGCTGCCGGCTTGATGCCGATCAATAAATTGGCCCTCCCCCCGTTGATTGGTTTTTCATCTACGCCCACTGAAAACTACTCGTGTGGGCGCTTAAGATAACAACTCCTGATAGCCTCTGAACGGTTGTACTCTCTCTGATGCGTCGAAA
>CACRXP010000100.1:791152-803884 GCA_902702965.1 Spirometra erinaceieuropaei
ACAATGACTACTTGAGTAGCATGCAGTTTTTACATTGATTTTCGATGGTCTCATAAATTAAAATATATTTTATAAAAAAACATGCACAAAAGTGTTCTTCCTTTTACTCGTCCAGTAGAGAACCACGTTGTCTTCACATTTTATACCCGAAGAAAGTGCATACTTAGGTTTGGAAAAAGTTCCTAATTATTAGATTTTCTAAGACCGTCCGGTTTTCATTCATGCATCATCGTACCTGTCCGTTTATCAATGCTTCTCTATAAATGTACAACATAGCCCGCATCCAATGTTAAATTTGATGAGCCCTGTATGGTATCTTTTTAAAGGCATAGAGGAATATATGATTGTCCATACGCGGAACGCCTGCACCTCGTAGACTGAAATCGTTAAATGATAATGCGAAGGCTGATCAGGCTTAAACTTATTCTGAAATTGGGAAACTTTTTCGAAAACTAAATATACACTTTCTTCGGGTACAAAATGTAAAGACAATGTGATTCTCTACCGAACGAATAGAAAAAAGCATATTTTGTGCATGTCTTTTATAAAATATATTTGAATTTATAAGACTATTGAAAATAAGTGTGAAAAATGTACGCCACTTAGGTAGTCATTTTTTGCCTAGTGTGGTTTCTACATAAGGTCGAGAAGGGGTGCATTTCAATGCAGACATCCTGGAGAGTCTGAAATCTTATAAAATTATACCGCATAATAATCAATATTACAACCTCACCAAAGTAATTCCTCCTAGTCGGGAACGCATTTTAGAATTTCAGCCAACATTTCATGAGATCGGTCACTTACTGTATGCTTTGTTCAACAGACTCCCATAACCAATGCTTTTTTCAGTGAAAACGAGGTCGCTTTACTTGCTGTTATATTCTAGCTGTCCCGACAACCTTCCCAGCTGCAAGAGTTCGCACATCATTCTCTACTAACCCTATTTTACGCGGAGAAGGCAAGGATAGGCTGCCACCTCAGACCATCTCAGTGTACATCTACTCATCCGCTCTCTCCAGTGGAGTAGGTTATATGAGTCGCACGAGTCGGCATCTTTCCCCGCATGGCTGGCAAAAGGCGAAACTAGGAGAATAGACAGCGCCATCCTTGCGCATGCAGTGGATTCAGAGCATCGTGTGGACCACGCTGAAGCATTTCGCCTGATTTATAAGGTCCAATCGAGCTACCCTGAGCTACTGGGCCAGCCCCTGTTGGCAACAGCAGAAGCGGCCGCCATCAGGTTTCGAAAACCGACCCTACGCGCCCAGAAGAACCTCGTTCAGACTCCGCGCTTACCGTGGTCAAAGGTGGACTAACCACATACAACTTGCTGCGCCCTTCCGTTCTTGCTTAGTCTGTGTTTCTTAAAACTAACTTTTATCGATTTTTTTCAACCACTGTACTGGCCTGAAGAGAAGTTATCGAAAGCAACGTTTGCTAGCCACCTTGTCTTCTGAAACAGTGATTTGCTATTTAGGGAAGAAACCATCACGGAGGACTGGCTATTAATCGATGGCTTCACGGATCCGATTTGAAGATAGAACCCTTTATAATGAGTTCTCTGGGTGGCCAAATCGGCTATAAAAATAGAACCCTTTGTAGCCGTCAGGGAGGCTAAGCCGCAAGCGACACTGCGGGCTCATGCATAGGTCTTCGAAGTTTTTGTTGATTCTTCTTTTCTACGTATGGCTGAAATAGAAAAAAAGTAACAAAAACAAAGTATGTGTGTGTTGAGGACAACCAGGAGCTGCGAGGCATGTAGTTGTGATTATTACTGCCTCTTTCAGACATATAAAAAGTGGGACGGCTGGATAAGGCATATTGCAAACAAGCCGGTATTCTGAACCGGAACCGAGCTGTTCAACAGTAAAGATTGGTATGCAGGATTGAATCAGTTCTACTGCACGAGAAATCTTGGCTTCATTTGTCTCAAATCATCAGAAAAAAATAAAAATAACTGGACTTGAATGCTTTGCAGCCTCCACCAGGTCCAATCGACCATTCATTGACTAATTGGTATCTTTTCTGCCACTGGAAATTCCTTCTTCGGAACAGAACATTCCGAGACCCAGCGGTTATAAGGGATGCATGCCTGCAGGGCCTTTATTTCGAATTTAAATAATTGGTTACGGGTGACGTATTTTGCGGTATGGAGGCCAATAAATAAAAGGGATAGTGGAATGACCATTCCCGGTTTTGCTGCTAACCTCAGTCAGTCAAACCCTAACATCAGGACTAAAGGAGCCGATTTTGGCGCCAGCACTCGTCAGCAGCTGAACGCTAGAATAAAAACGCTATCACTGAGGTATGGTATGAACCAAGCCGCCCGGTCGGTTGCGCTAGATGAGAGTAACTGATGTGGAAATGACGCCACATCGACTGCATTCAGGACAGAACGCGCTCGTTTCACTTCGCTCTGTGAAGGAGCATCTGTGTGGACACCTTGCCAGTAGAAAGATACTGAAGCTAATGAGGCATACTTTGATTAAATAAAATTCGTTGAAGTTTAAAGTATGGCCGTCCATTCCACAGCTACATAAGCCCACGCCTCAGGTAGAAGACCCTGCTGCGTGAGTCGTCTAGAAAATTCCCTTCTCGCTTTCCAGTCATGTGACTGCCAAGGTCTGGGCGTCTCGCGTAGCCCTTTCGAGATCCTATTGCAGGCCCCTGCTGCAACTTGGCGCTTCTCTAGCGCACTTACACGCGCGTACCAGTGACAGTCTGGTTCTCGGCCAATCACGGCTATTCAAATTGGCCAATCAACATCAAGGCTGCTCAGGCGTCCTCGCTCAAGGCACTCTGAAGTCCGCCCCATGGAGCACTCGGATGCGTGTCTTCGTCCGACTGCGAACTTATTCCCCACTCGTTCTGCACATAATGCAATGCTCTCTCTGTGTTGGCATCCAAATACTCCTCCACCCAGTCGGGATCGGGCCGTAGTGACTATGGTCTGCCAATGGTTTGAGCTACAGCGACAAATCAACCCAATACACATCTATCGCTGTGGAGTAGTGACAGGGCGCGCCCCCCCCCCGCACATATCTGACCAGGGCTCAGGACGATATGACTGACGGACTGACTTGTAGCTGGTCACCGGTGGCAATCCTGCAGAAAATCGACAGTTCCGTCGGGTGACTGACACCGGGGACAAAGTGAGGTCCAGGAGAACGTACGCGCTTTGCCATGGAACTTGAACGATCGAAGCCCTGCCGTCCTCACTAGCTTCACCGTCTCAGGGGATGTGCATTGTGTAGCCCGGGGCCAAAACCCAGATTAGACCTTCTCCTGCATCGGTGTGAATTAATCGGGGTGTGACTGTGAGAAAGAAAAACGGAGCTTCCGCAAGTCCTAACAGATCTGCTGCCAAAGTGGAACGCGAAGAACATGTGACAGCTGTTGTGAAAAGTCGACGTTTTCACAGGCCGCGCCCAAGTGAGAGTGAGTATCAGTTGCCTGTTGGCCCTGACGATTGCCAAATGCTCTGCCCGAATAAGGCAACTCTGAGCCCACAAGCACGTGAAGATGTTTATGCGTGGGTGGGGGTGTGTGTGTGTGTGCGTGGCAAAGGGCTTTGCTCGCCATCTCAGTGCCAGTTAGGCACCAAATTCATAGATGGTATTCTAGTGGGGACAAGGTATGGGTCGCGCCAGGCCGTTCAGGCTGTAGCAGTATCGTGAATCATTCCAAATGCGCAGGCTGGCAACTCGCTGCGACTCCTGGGCTCGAAGATCAAATTCCTCATCTACCGTCCTGGCACTTCCCAGAAACTCCGGAATTGCATCATTAGGCTTTCCAATTTGCAGCGAAAAAAACTTACGCCCGTTGCACCGGTACAGGGCATCATGGTTCTACAGTTACTGGTCTGGGTACCACTGATTCACGACAGGGATGGCAGGAACTCGAGGATCATAGCTTTCTGGGTAGTCAGAAGTTTGACTTAAGCATGCCTCGTCGGACACTGGTCCTGCGGGAAGCCTGACATAGGGATGATTTCCTGTAGCCAGCAAACTGGAGGATAGACTTTCCCATCTGCCCTGCCCCGCTCACAACGATGAGCTTCCAGAACTGCGTCGCTATCATGGTCGTACAGCACATCCTCCACTGTGCTTGTGCCGCAATGATTCAACTCTCTGACTGTGAGATGTTTGGCTTGACGACTGTCCACCAACTGCCTTCACTGTGGTGTACCTTCATGTAGGTGTGCTTGTGAGCTCTTGAGTCGCATCTGGGCCACACCACGGTCTGCACCACAGATATGTCGAACCAGAACTGGAGACAGACTGACTCACAACACGTATTTATCAGGCCGCGCTGAGATTGTGCGGGTCCAAAAATACCGCCGTAAATACGTGTGGTGGTGATACACTGTAAATGTAGGCGCTCACGTCACATCAGCCATTGCATCCAATCCCACCAACAACTGCCTGGCAGGCTCGAAGAGTCGACGATACTGGGGAATCATTCATCCCTACTTGGCATCCGCGCGCTCCTCCCCAGAATAAATCCGACGTGCTTGAACCCACTCCGACGCTACTATTACCACGGTCACTACTACTACTACTACTACTACTACTACTACTACTACTACTACTACTACTACTACTACTACTACTACTACTACTACTACTACTACTACTAATACTACTACTACTTCTACCACCGACGGTTCGACCGTCGTGCCCGACGATGTCCACCGTGCGCTCCACAGGAGGGTGAGGGAGGCACGATGACTTGCGCAACATCTACCGCACTCTTTTTCGCCCCGCCTGGGCCGCTGACAGGACATAGTCAAGAAGGCCGAAGGCGGGAGGAGACCCAGGTGGCTGGCACGGCCGGACCCCCAAGCTGCCGCTCAACTCCTCACTCCCTGGTCCACAACAAACACGTGACCACACACCTCAACCCTTAGTCTGGCGATTCATCGATGCCTGCATTCTTCCTCTTATCCTATACTGCTCTCCTGTCATTTTTCCTGCCTTGCTTAAAAAGGGTCTTTTAATTTTGGAACTAGTCCTCCGCATGCTCTCTTCTGCTGCTGGCGTTTCATATCTTTTTTTAGTTGACACTATCTTACAACGACACTTCAGTGCGGTCAAGCAATTTGCTGGTCGAATTCTAGATGACGTTGCCCATCCCTTACATTCTAATCTTATGTCTGCGAAGTCTTCCCGCCCGATGCGCCGCAGCTTCCCACTTATATCCTGTCGCACATCGGCTTATCAAACTTCTGTATTGTCATTCCTAGCGCGCTATCTTAAGTTCGAAGAGATAGAAATACAGAAGCTAAGACTTGAACTGTCCTCATAATAATCGTTTCTTTAAGTTGAACTTTGACTCTTGAATAGTCAATTAACTTATTTACTGCCCATAGTGAATGGAGCCAATTTTTTGCTGAAAATTCTGAACTTACGATTTCAAAATAAAGCGACTTCCTCCTCATCATCATCATCATCATCATCATCTTCTTCTTCTTCTTCTTCTTCTTCTTAATTTTTACCAACGACAGCACAACAACAGGTCAGAAAGACGAGGATGACTGGACAGTGAACTACTACTACTACTACTACTACTACTACTACTACTACTGCTGCTACTACTACTACTACTACTACTACTACTACTACTGCTACTACTACTACTACTACTACTACTACTACTACTACTACTACTACTACTATTACTACTACTACTACTACTACTACTAGAGCTTATTGTATTGTATTGTATTGTATTTTAGGGTAATACTTCTACCACAACCGACGCCACCAGCATTTTGTTTTCCCCCGAAAAAGCAGCTGGGACAGGAGGTTTTTAAGACCGTGCGATGTCCACAGGTACAGCGTCACACATCTCCGTTTACCAATGCATCTTGTGAAACGTACAGCATAGTCCATATCCACTATAAAATTTTATGAACTCAACATGGTATCTTTTTAAAGGCATAGAGTAATATATGATTGTTCGTATGCGGAAAGCATGCACCTTGTAGACTGGAATCGCTATGTGGTAATGCAACGACTGATCTGGCCCAAAATTATTAGGGTACTGGAAAACTTTTTCAGAACCTAAATATACGCTTTCTTCGGGTATGAAATGTAAGGACAGGCTTTTTTTACCAAACGAGTAAAAGAAAGCATATTTTTGTGCATGTTTTCCATACAATATATTTGAATTTATAAGACCATTGAATATTAACGTGAAAAATACATGCTAAGTAGGTAGTCATTTTATACTCAGTGTGGCTTCTATAGGAGGTCGAAAAGAAGTGCATCCAAAAGCCCACATTCTGGCGAGTCCGACATACTATGGAATTACATCGTTTGATAAGCAATCTTAAAACCCCACCTAAGTAATCCTTCCTAATCGAAAACGCATCTCAGAATTTCGGCCAACATTTCATCAGATTGGTCACTCACTGTGCGTGATTACTTTCGGGCAAGGTATTCAACATGCGGTGTGCTTGAGGGTGACAGACGTCCTGCTGCGAGCAGTGGGAATAAATTGATTTGCCGTCAATGTGGTGTCGCATACTATGGTGCCGTATCAAGCTCGAGTCGGACTGGGTGCTGCCGCATTTCCGTGAGCAGGCGACCTGATAGGATGGGTCTGTATGGGACGCGCTGTCGACGGATACCCAATACAGTGTTGCGTTATTTTACAGTCAGAGGCCAGTGAAAAGTTGCTCAACTACAGTGGGTGACCGATCTCATGAAATGTTGGCTGAAATTCTAAAATGCGTTTTCGATTAGGAAGGATTACTTGGTTGCGGTTGTAATACTGATTACATTGTGGCATGCTCTAATAACATTTCGGACTCGGCAGGAGGTCAGCTTTTAAATGCTTTTTTTTCAATCTCCTCTAGAAAGCGTGCTCGGTAAAAATGACTACTTAAGTAGCATGCATTTTCCCATTGATTTTCAATGGTCTTTGTTATTCAAATATATTTTATAGAAACCACAAACAAAAATGTGCTTTCTTTTAATCAATCAATGGAGAATCACGTCTTCGTTATATTTCATACTTACGAAGGGAGTATAATCAGGTTTTAAAAAAGTTTTCTAATTGCCGAATAATTTGGAGCCTGCTCATTCGTTGCATTAGCGCATAGTGATTTCACTCTA
This sequence comes from Spirometra erinaceieuropaei, assembly GCA_902702965.1. Lineage (NCBI taxonomy): Eukaryota > Metazoa > Platyhelminthes > Cestoda > Diphyllobothriidea > Diphyllobothriidae > Spirometra > Spirometra erinaceieuropaei. Next base: position 798,274 of record CACRXP010000100.1, read on the forward strand.
CAAGGTGCATGCGTTCCGCGTAAAGAAAATCACATATTTTTCCATGCCATTAAATAGTTAGCATACAGAGTCCATAAAATTTTGCAATGGATGCGGAACATGTTGTACATTCCATGAGGAGCAGTGGTAAACGGACGGGTACGATGCTATGCGAATGGACATTTCGCGGTCTTAAAAAGTCTCATAATTATGAACTTTTTAAAACCCAATTATACTCCCTTCTTGAGTATAAAATATAAAGAAGGTGGAATTCTCTATTAGTTGACTTAAAGAAAGCATATTTTGTTCATGGTTTCTATAAAATATATTTAAATTTCCAAGACCATCGGAAATCAATGGGAAAATGCATGCTACTTAAGTAGTCATTTTTTACCGAGCACGCTTTCTACAGGAGATTGAAAAGAAGTGCATTTAAAAGCCGACCTCCTGCCTAGTCCGAAATGTTATAAGAGCATGCCACAAGATAATCCGTATTACAACGGCGACCAAGTAATCCTTCCTAATCGAAAACGCATTTTAGAATTTCAGCTAACATTTCATGATATAGGTCACTCACTGTACAGTTTTGGCTGAGTGAGAGCGCGCAAACGGTTGGTAGTGAACGCTGGTACAAGTGCATGACCTGTGTGCTCCACATGAGCGCGTTAAGGTCAGACATCAGTCGATCAATCAACGAACCGGCATGAGGTGTGTTGCGAATGGTGCTGACGATGGGTGCGTTGATGGGACAGTCGCGTAGGATGGAACTAACCCCTCTCCTCCCTCTTCAATGCTTCCATGGCAGGACTGGGTCGGAACCATTTGTGATGAGGGCTGTACAGAGGTTGGCTCAACGACGGCCTGATTAGTTCGTTGCAGTGTTTCACTCGTTGTCCTGCCGGACTTTCACCACCGGTCGGCCGACAGGTTCGATATCGGGGGGAGGGAATTTCGCCTGGTCCTGAAGTGTGCTTGGTAAGATCCTAGTTCGTAGCCGCACCAGTTAGAGGTTAAGGTTAGGGGTCTGGAGTTAGGGTCAGGGGGTGATGGTTAGGGGTTAGCGTCAGGGTTAGGGGTTGGATTATGGATAGGGGGTTAGGGGGTTATTTTTAAACCCCCTATTACCACCGGTCCCGTATGACAGGCGGCGGGAACTTGTCTTCTGCAGGTGCGGCTGCGAACTACGATCTGACCGTGTCTGTCCTTTCGCATGCATTTTACGCCACAGTAAATATGTCGCGTTTGAAGCATCAAGATGAGCTAAAAGTTGTGACCTGGAAGGTCTTCAGCTAACGCGTCAGACTGCGGTGACTTTTGTGACACCGCCTCCCTGCCAAGTCCCAGGCCCGTAAGTAGCATGAGATAGGCAACGAATTCACGCCACGTCAGTCCCGGCGTCCAATAACAGCTCCACTCAGGTGATGAAGAAGAGAGATAGAGAGGGAGGTAGGGAGGTGGGGCCTTAGGTCCACACGACGTATAACTCGATGTACTTCGCACCCATCGTAAAGATTGGAAGGCTGCCAACTGACGAGATAATTTGCTCCCTCTGGGAGGCAGGTTGCAACGACTTTTCTGGAACTCTCACTCCTACGAGGACTGAGGCACCTTCGTTGCGTGGAGTCCGAACCGGCAAGTGTGTAAAGACAAAGATGGATAAGCAAACTGCCAGCCAGGACACCTCAGAATGCCTTCGATGGTCGCTGTCTTGCCTTGCCGTCGGTCTGCTTCGCTTTATTGGAAGTTACCGCCGCATCCCCCAGTCGTTCGCGATGGTTGAACTATCACCGGGGTTTCATGGATAGCGGCTGGCCTTGTGGCGGTGTGTTCGTGCTAGGTCTGTGAACACATTCATTTGGCTCTTTTAGAGTAATGTACCGCGGTCTCCGCCAAACGCAATTCACGCATTGGCCTGGTTAGACACCTGCGGATTCACGACAGTACGACAGAACTAGTGTCTGGAGTCGTTGCTAACACCCATCACATCCGATCTCCATGCCTGCGTCGTCTGAGCATAATCCTGTCTGATCATATGCGCATTGAGAATAAATACCAGCCCTCCGGCTGACACTCATCCTGCAAACGCATGGCACCCTTCAGCCGTTTGCTTACATATAACACTTACCCATCATTCAGGCATAAATCCTACTACGAAGTTTCCCAGTATCGTTAATGACGAAGGTAGCAGCAGGTGTCGCTTCGAAAAAGACATGAAGTACTGAAGTTAACGAGCGTCCAAACATTAAGGACTCTGAAATACCGAACTACCAAAAGCCACATTCCCCGAGAGATAATCTTAAGGAGTCGACGACTCTTCGGTCTTTCCTGCGTAAGACAGTTGGCTCCTCATGCACAATACAACTCAACGTTAAAAAGGGTCTGCCAATTAACTGCCAAACTTTCGCGACGACCGAAGACGTTCTCAGCCGGACGACAGCACACCACAGTGAAGCAATTTACTTGCGCGACTATCTAATATGGTGGAGGGGTGTCCACCAATCGTTCTTACGGAACTCACTCGTCCCGTTGTGCCTCACAGCCTCTCTCTCGAGCCCAACTAGCAACCGCACATCGGCGCATGATATAGGCAGGATGGCATTGCTTACAAAGACAAGGGAGACCGGGATGGTCATTTCTGGCTTATTAGCCGTCGTCAGCCAGTAATACCCAATACCGAGGTGTGGAAAACCTCGGGCTCGAACTCGTGACCTATTAGTTAGAAGTCCAACGTCTCTCACCACTAAACCAAGGGCTCGTTGTCCTGTCGGCCTCGATCGGGAATATATAATGATAGAGGGGCGCTCGTCGATAGTTTTAACGGAACTCACTCGTTCCGTTGTGCCTTACGGGCTCTCTCGTGCCCAACCAGCAGCCGGTAATGTTATCCTGTCTACATAATGTGCCGCTGTGCGGCTGTTGGTTGGGCTCGAGAAAGACCCCGTAAGGCACAACGGAACGAGTGAGTTCCGTTAAAACTATCGACGAGCGCCCCTGTACCATTATATATTCCCGATCGAAACCGACAGGACAACGAACCCTTGGCTCAGTGGTTAGAGACGTTGGACTTCTAACTAACAGGTCGTGGGATCGAGCTCCAGGTGTTCCACACCTCGGTATTGGGTATTACTGGCTGACGACGGCTAATAAGCCAGAAATAACCACCCCAGTCTCCCTTGTCTTTGTTGGTAATATCATTCCGACTATCGACTATCTAACAGGACTGCGATTCCACGTAAACCGCAGACCCCTATGAGAAGACAGGACTACCGATTTGGGCAGTTGTTTTAGGAAGTTAAGAAAAGCGTTCCTTTGCTGCACCTATGCCGACTTTCAGGGGCATGAAACCAGTAATTTGCTAGGGGACTGAAATACAAAAGTTAAGAACAAGCACATTGTCCCTAGCTGCCCCACAGCTTCTTTACCTGCTTGGTCCTCGTGTCCTTAGAAGTAGATTTCGGCTGAAACTTGTGATTACCTCACAATAAAAGCGTGCGCTTTCATAAACACAAGGGCGGGCGTCAGTATGGGCGGCGTGCTGACGGCGAGTGCACGCTGAAGAGTCTCCTGCAGACCTGTCCCGTCTCCCAAACGCCACTGCCGCCGCCCCTCCGCCCGCCTCAGTTGCTACCGGCCGGCATCCAAGGCCATCCCACCGCGTCCCTCCCTCCCACCCCCCCCCCACTCCACGCCCTCCAGCACCGTGTCGTATGAAAAGCGGAGTTGGCATGTGACCAAGTCATTTTGGTGGAGAGTTTACACTGATCATACACACGCGCGCACTCGCTCGCTCGCCCGTACGCACTCACGCGGCGTCCACCGCGGCTGCTGCTGCTGCTGCTATTCCTCAACCGGCCGGCAAGTGGGACAGAGGGCGAGGCGCGGTGAGTTTCATGCAGCGCCATCCCCTGATGCTGTGGTTTTGTGGAGCTGCCCGCAGCGGAATTGGGAGGACGGCGCATCAGTTCCGGTGGTGCCCCTAGAAGTCGATACGGTCGAAAAAACGAATTCCAGAAAGTAGGTGGGAGGCAGGAGACGCGACCGCTGAACAAGAGGTTTATTCGCCTCACGTTTCGGGCTCACTGTAGAGCTTCGTCATCATCTCTACGGATGTTGATGATGTTGTTGATGATGATGATGATGATGATGATGATGATGATGATGATGATGACGATGATGATGATGATGATCCTGACGTCGCTGCCGCCGACAATAATAATAATACAATGGTGATGATGTTGTTGTTGCTGTTGTTGTTATTATTATTGTTGTTGTTGCTGCTGCTGCTGCTGTTGGTGATGATGATGATGTTGATGATCCTGACGTCGCTGCCGCCGCCGCCGCCGCCGCCGACAATAATAATAATAATACAATGGTGATGATGTTGTTATTGCTGTTTTTGTTACTATTATTGTTGTTGCTGCCGCTGCCGCTGCTGCTGCTGCTGCTGCTGCTGCTGGTGATGATGATGATGATGATGATGATGATGATGATGATGATGATGATGATGATGATGATGATGATGATGATGATGATGATGATGATGATGATGATGATGATGATGATGATGATGATGATGGATCCAAGCTTGAATCCAAGGCTCCCAATGAAAAATTCCCGGTTCCTCGATTGCGTTTCCATATTTTCGGTTCTCCAAACGCTATGTGGGCAGTCCGGCCACTGCGCGCTCAAGAGAAGGACGAACTCAAGGCCATGACTTGGGCGTGAGTTAGTTTGTGGTATTGGTGGTGGTGGTGGTAGTAGTAGTAGTAATGCGTTCTTTACTTCCTTATCCGAGACAGGGCGACCGCAGGCGGGCTCGGGCGCGGTATTGAACAAAGCCGAGCAACCTGTCTACACGGGCCGCACACGACCTGGTACCCTCATGATGTTGCGACTTTTCGGAAAACTGGAAAGGAGACAGGGCTACAGGACGAAGTGACAGTTCGACCGTCGATTTCGACGATGTCCACCGTGTGCCCCACAGCTGCAGCAGCGGTGGGAGCAGGGACGGTGACTTACGCAGGGGTTTATAGTGCCAGTAGACTTGCGTAGCATCTACCTACACTCTCTCCTCCTCCCCCGCCTGGGCCCGGTGTCAAGACAGAGTCAAGAAGACCGGAGACGAGGGAGGCCGCAGATGGATGGCTTGGACGGATCCTCACCTTAGCGTTCCACCACACCCCCTGGTCCACACAACAATAACCAGGATTTGAACCAACACAACATAGATTTGGAGGCTGGCACGGCCGAAGCCGCACCTGGGCGTGCCGCCAACGCCTGGCTCGGATCCCACACTGTGGTGGGAATGCCATAAAGGCCACATTAAAAAGGAGCCATTGCAGCCTGACTCTCAGACCGCCTCCCGTTAAGGAGGAGGTCCAAGGCACCCCGTCGGTTGGCAACCTTCCAAGCCACGGCTTTTAGCGCACCGTGATAGCTTCAAGCGCGTCAGATTGTTTATAGTGAGGAAAATGCGCTGAGTCGTCGACCTCACTCTCCCTTCCCATTCCCACACCCCAGCCACTGTCCGAGCCGGTCAGTAGACTGGAGTGGGGAATGGGCGCGGTGGCTGACATGGTCGACTGACCATGCCTGCGCGCGCCACAGCACGACCTGGCCCCCCATACACACA